>CM035796.1:4081164-4101164 GCA_020466265.1 Siphamia tubifer
CTAGTATAGTCACTCTAGTACAGTCACTCTAGTACAGTCACTCTAGTACAGTCACTCTAGTTAGTCACTCTAGTACAGTCACTCTAGTATAGTCACTCTAGTATAGTCACTCTAGTATAGTCACTCTAGTATAGTCACTCTAGTACAGTCACTCTAGTACAGTCACTCTGTATAGTCACTCTAGTACAGTCACTCTAGTATAGTCACTCTAGTATAGTCACTCTAGTATAGTCACTCTAGTACAGTCACTCTAGTACAGTCACTCTAGTACAGTCACTCTAGCATAGTCACTCTAGTACAGTCACTCTAGCACAGCCACTCTAGTACAGTCACTCATAGTACAGTCACTCTAGTACAGTCACTCTAGTATAGTCACTCTAGTACAGTCACTCTATACAGTCACTCTAGTACAGTCACTCTAGTACAGTCACTCTATAGTCACTCTAGTACAGTCACTCTAGCACAGCACTCTAGTACAGTCACTCTAGTACAGTCACTCTAGTACAGTCACTCAGCACAGCCACTCTAGTACAGTCACTCTAGTACAGTCACTAGTACAGTCACACTAGATAGTCACTCTAGTATAGTCACTCTAGTATAAGTCACACTCAGCACCGTCTAGTATAGTCACTCTAGTATAGTCACTCTAGTATCAGTCACTCTAGCACAGTCACTCTAGTATAGTCACTCTAGTATAGTCACTAGTCACTAGTACAGTCACTCTAGTACAGTCACTCTAGTATAGTCACTCTAGTATAGTCACTCTAGTAAGTCACTCTAGTACAGTCACTCTAGTATAGTCACTCTAGTACAGTCACTCTAGTACAGTCACTCTAGTACAGTCACTCTAGTATAGTCACTCTAGTATAGTCCACTCTAGTATAGTCACTCTAGTACAGTCACTCTAGTATAGTCACTCTAGTATAGTCACTCTAGTACAGTCACTCTAGTATAGTCACTCTAGTACAGTCACTCTAGTACAGTCACTCTAGTACAGTCACTCTAGTACAGTCACTCTAGTACAGTCAGATTAATATAAACAGCTGTTATTGTGTGTTTTTGTTGTTTGTATTGTCTGGGCTGTTTGTTCTGTTGTGATTATATTTTTTTGTTTCTGATTTAGTTTATTCTTCATGTTTAAATCATTATTATGAATTATTTCTTTCTTTCATTATAATTATTTTAATCAAACGTATATCAAATTGTGGTTGAATTAGAACCCATAATAAAGTCAGGATTAAAGAAGGGGGGGGGGGTCAAATATACAGTATATTAAAAAATTCATGCCTCAATGATGAGATGGAATAAAGTATTTTTATTGTGAGAGACAAACAAAACAAAAACAAAACTGTGAAGGTTTGGAAGGTGAACAAAGTTTTCACATGTTTTCATGAAGACACAAACAGTTCACACCTACTGTAGAAATGTCTCCAAACCATCATCACATCTACATTTGTCTAAATTAATTAGACCAAAAAAAAACAATAGTGTGATCTAGAATCACAGGTGGTCAAAGTACTTACATTCTGTACTTAAGTAGAAGTACTGCTACTTGTGCAGAAAAAATACTCTGGTAAAAGTAGAAGTACTGATTCAACTCCTTTACTTAAAGGGATAATTCACTATTTTACCATCACAGTAGTTAACACTGGTGGTGCAGTGGTTAACACTGGTGCTGCAGTGGTTAACACTGGTGCTGCAGTGGTTAACACTGGTGGTGCAGTAGTTAACACTGGTGGTGCAGTAATTAACACTGGTGGTGCAGTAGTTAACACTGGTAGTGCAGTGGTTAACACTGGTGGTGCAGTAGTTAACACTGGTGGTGCAGTAGTTAACACTGGTGGTGCAGTGGTTAACACTGGTGGTGCAGTAGTTAACACTGGTGGTGCAGTAATTAACACTGGTGGTGCAGTAGTTAACACTGGTAGTGCAGTGGTTAACACTGGTGGTGCAGTAGTTAACACTGGTGGTGCAGTAATTAACACTGGTGGTGCAGTAGTTAACAGGGTGGTGCAGTAGTTAACACTGGTGGTGCAGTAGTTAACACTGGTGGTGCAGTAGTTAACACTGGTGGTGCAGTAATTAACACTGGTGGTGCAGTAGTTAACACTGATGGTGCAGTAGTTAACACTGGTGGTGCAGTAGTTAACACTGGTGGTGCAGTAATTAACACTGGTGGTGCAGTAGTTAACACTGGTGGTGCAGTAGTTAACACTGGTGCCTCACAGACAGAAGGTTATTGGTTCAAATCCCACACCAGACCTTTCTGTGTGGAGTTTACATGTTCTCCTCTTGTCTGTGTTGGTTTTCTCCAGGTACTTTGGCTCCTCCCACCATCCAAACACATGCACTGATAGGTTAACTGGTTAACTGGTTAACCGGTTAACTGGTTAATCTAAATCACCCATAGGTGTGAATGTGACAGTGATTGTTTGTCTATATATGTTCAGTCCTGAGATGAACTGGAGACTCATACAGGGTGACCTCTGACCCCGCTTTCACCCATTGTAGCTGGATTAGGCCCCCAGTGACCCCTGTGACCTTAGTGAGGATAAAGCGGGTTCAGACGAGTGAGTGAGTGAGTGTTTGTCATCAGTGTGTTTACTCTGGTGCACCCACAGTGACTTACCCCTGACAGTTCTGTGACCCTCTGTTCTCGAGTTATAACGATAATGTGATTTTGACCTTTTAATTAATTGTGACCTTGACCTTTGACCTCTCCTCAAATGACTCATTGCATCTGATGTGCATTAGTTATATGTATATGTCCATGTAATTTCATGGTGCTATCTCAAGTATTCATTGAGTTATAGCATGATATGTCTCTGCACACACACACACACGCACACGCACACACACACACACACACGCACACACACACACACACACACACACACACGCACACACACAGTCATTACATTAATCTCATCTAACCAATGGTGGGTGACATTAATAAACCACTTTGTTGATGTTAATAGTTGCTCTTTGCTCACACTGACCACTGTTCAGTACTTCACTAAAGGGCACCTTCATGTTTATTGAAGGAGGACAGTGATTTACACTTTCTGATCTCCTGCTACTGTTCCCTCAGATGGGATTTGGATTCATCTTCTAGTCGTCCAGTCAGCCTGTTAAATCACCACAAAACATACCAACACAACAGCACATCTCATTTTGCCTGGGAGAGGATTGTGCTTGATATTTGTAGATGTATGTGGTGCCCTCTGACACTTCTACATGGAAATTTGAGCAACTGACAAAAGTGAGAGTGACACTTTGTAATGTTCTTACAGAGACACTTTCATCCTATAAAGAAGCCACAGGATAGAGAGGATAAGTAAAGTGTGCAGTTCAGATGACACAGATCCTCACACAAACACATCACAACAACAGTCGTATATTTCTCACACACATGCATAAATCATTTTCTTTGACATCTTAATCTGTCAGACTGAAGGTAACCTTTAGAAGACCACATCTGCTTCTGTTCATGACGCAAACACTTTCACATCCGAGCCTCTGGACACACGGTTTAAACAACCTCAATATAACTTCTATTTGTTACTATTTTTGAATTCGCATTAGTGTTTGTACTGGGAAAGACGTCAGGGTAAAGGTTAACAACAGACAAACACTTGCTGTTATTATTTTAGTCAGAATTAGTGACTCCACTTCTATCACATATATCATTTCTACATAAATGCCTCCAGAGAGGAATGAGAAATGACATGAAACAAATGAACTTCATCATTTCTTCAAGGAAATTAACTTTGTATTAATTTGATTTGATTTAATTTGATTATTTTTTATTTCAGGCAAAATACATCAAAGCATAGCCATAGATATAGCATACATCTTTTGAAAAGAGAGAGAAAAAAATAAATAAATAAAATATATATATATATATATATATATATATATATATATATATATATATATATATATATATATATATATAGTTACAAACTCAAATTTACAAACTCCAAATTTCAAAAAATGTAGAAAAAAAAAATACCCGAAAAGGAGTGGGAGGAAGAGAACTTATTTAATCCCACCCCCTTTTATACAATTTCTGTCAAATGATCTATTTTAACTTCTGTGTATTCCGACACATGACAGAACAAAACAATTTGTAGAGCAGAGCTTACTGTACATCATGTGTAATGCAATAATGTATATACACATATATACATGTATGTACAAACATATGTACACACATACACGTACACATACACACATATTTACATGCACACACATACACACGCACATACATATACATATATAGGAAAAAAAATTAAATACCGAATTTGACAATACAAGCAGTAATACAAAACAAATTTTTTTAGAACATACTGACTTCATACATAGATAGGGCCGTGGATTTATATAACCGTTTGAATAGATGAATATTATGACATTGCTTGAAATTGGTTGCTAGTTTCAACATAGAAGAAACCTTAAACATGTTATAAGTACATTATTTATTAAATAGTCTCAATATTAAATTAGAAATACAGTGGTACCTCAACTTACAAAATTAATTTGTTCCATAAGTGTTTTTTCCTACCGTGAATTTTTCGTAAATAGTCGCATTTTACACGTAAAAGGCCTGGTTTGTTCCAAGGCCCCAATACTACCCCCCTAAACCCTTTAAAAATGACAAGAGTATACACATTTTGGATGAAATGTGAGAGTGAAATAACTATCATTACCATCTAACTATCACTATTTTCAGGTAATTGTGATTTTTTTGTCAAATGTAACTATTGTACATTGCATTAAACTACACACTGAGGGAAACGAGCATCAATCACCAAAGATAAGATACTTTGGAGTAAATGGATCAAAAACATAAAGAGGATCCTGGTCCATATTTAACTGTAAGATAAGGATAATTATGTCACTGAAATACATTAACTAACACATTAGCTTAGCTTACCAGACTAGCATCAATGATAAATAGCGCTAACAACCATCTAATCAACCTAATGTCACCATGAAATAAGAAAATATGAATGTGTAATTACCAGAGATGTATAGTAACGAAGTACAACTACTTAAGTAGTGAAATGCAGTATCTGTACTTTTTTGGAGTATAATTTTTTTTGCCTACTTCCACTTCTACTGCACTACTTTTTTTTTTTTAATTAATACTTTTACTCCGATACATTTTTTTATGTGCTGAATCGTTACTCGTTCCTCTTATTAAAATAGTTCAGAATCATACCAAACATACCAAACCCATAGCATATTAATACCACAGCGATAGATGGTTCTGTCACCTGGTTTGATGATGATGTCTCATCATTGGACGAGTCAGCGATCAAACATTACATAATAAAACTGCAGCTTTAATCCAAGTTAAGTTAACCTGCCGATGGAAGAGCCCTTTGGCATTGTGAGAAGGATGCTTCTGGACTGTTCTATTGTAAGGTTGAACATTAGGCTTGACTTGCCCAGGTTTGTCACTTGGTCATATTCTGTGAATACTCTGATTTTTGAAAGTTGTAGTTTTTTTCATGAACACTTGTAAGTGAACTAGTATGTCCTTGTACTACTGCTGCCTCAGCTGAAGTTGTACCTTTTATATTAAATATATAAATGTGTTCAAACTTGTGACTGCTTTCATTTAGTATAGTACTACACAGTACTTTTACATTTTACTTTTACTTTCAGTACTTAAGTAGAATTTTTTTCATTACTTCTACTTGTAATTTTACTTCTACTTTTACTTTTACTACTGGAGTAGAATTTTTTTTTACATACTTCTACATAATTCTTAAGTACAATTTTCTTTGGATACTTTAGTACTTTCACTTGAGTATGATGCTTGAAGAACACTTCAACTTTTACTCAAGTCAGTTTTTTGATGTAGTACTTGTACTTCTACTCCACTCCTCTAGTCCAGTACTTCATACATCTCTGGTCATTACATAACACTACATTCTATATGTTATTTCAACATTATTATTTCCATTTTGTGGTTAGCGTGTTGATGGCTGTCAGTACTGATGCTATGCTAGCGGTGCCATTAGCCTACTTAAACTTTATGCAGCCTTCAACCCAGTTACTGTAGCCTTTGAACAACACATTACAGTCCTTACACGCTCATTTTTAACAGTATCGATCGTTAACTTCGGCATGACGGACAGACTGGTGGCATGTTGACAACCCTAACATTCACTGAAGTATGGAACTGTGTACTTCTGTTTAATTTCTATACCCCTCAAGTGTAAAAATGTTTGTCAGGTGAATAAGATGAATTTTGTGTTTTCAGGGGTGTAACTTTTAAAGCCACCCCTGGGCAGCCACAGCGTTCCTCTGGTAAGATTTTCTTAATGTTTTCACTGTATCTGTGTGGGTTCTGTATCAATGATCAAAGATATGTTCATTAATGAGTCATTTGTTGACTGTAAATTCCCCACAGGAGCGCCACCCAGTCCAGGATATACCCAGGTTTGCCTGATGTCAGGTGGGATAAGATCCTGCCCCAAATGACTCTCTATGGTATTAAGGTGGAACAGAAAATGAATAATGAAGTTAAATGTAACAGTTCAGTCACAGCTGGTGACGAAGGCGATTCCACTCAAAGCCTCTGCATCTGTTTCTGTGAACAGTTATCAAAGATTATAAAAGGTTATAAATGGTTGATCAAAATGTCTGCATTGAGTCCATCTTTCTTCACCAGTTTCTACAGCGTTTTTGTACCTTTTTTTTTTCCACTGGTGATGTATGACCACCTTTTTCATCACAGCCAAATATTGCGACATTTTCTCATCTTTCGTCTCAGGTTAACATTCCTCTACACATTAAGGGCTTAAAGTTTAGGTATAAAAATGTGTTCGACAGGCAAGAAAAATGACAAATTCATCTACTAACAATGTGCAGTGAAGGTTGTGTGTTAGGGCATTTACACGCCCAATACGTATGCGTGTGCTGGAGAAAATGTGAATATATTGATTTAGCACATACCAAGGGATTTATCAAACCCAAAAAACTATTTTGCTAATATATACTGTATGTATATGTGACACTTCTCTAAGGGACGTTTGTGTGTGCCTCTTCCTGTTTACTTGTCAACTATAAAAGCCCTCTGTCAGAGAGCGCAGTATTCAGTGTTGGGAAAGTTCACCTTAATTAGGAACTAGTTCAAAGTTCAGTTCAAGTTACTCAATATGAATTAGTTCAGTTCATCGTTCATTCTTCCAAATTATGAACTAGAAGTTTATGGATCCCAAAATGAACTTTTTCGTTCTTTTTTGTGTTATTATTGTAAACATATTATTAACCGTTTCTGACGTTATCCTGTAGTCAAAAAATCAGGGGAAAATGCCACCCCTCCAGGGCAGAAGTAAGTACCTTACCCCAGGGTTAACTTCCCTCTGCAGGTTCTTAGAACACAAGGAGCGGTTTCAGTGAGTTTCGTTTTCAATGTTTATTTCCAAGAACGGGACAACACCTGCTCCGGTCGCCGGTCACACTCTGTACATTTAACTCTTTTTCTCCACTCCCAAAAACTCTCTGCACCCCCCCCCCCCTCTCATCTATGATAATGCTGTGTTTTGATCCCATTTTATTCCTTATAGGACTCAATAATTATAACGTGATAAGAATGAAATGTGAACTAAATAAGAGCGCAGTTCAATAAATGCCAGAATAACCGCGTTCACAACTTCCCGTTCATTTGGCAAAAGTGAACGAGTCGTTCACGTTCGTCAAAAATATGATATAGTTCATGAACGATCGTTCAATGAACGCGTTCAGGTACAACACTGGCAGTATTATATACTGAGTTAGAACCATTTCTGTCAAAACTCCCAATAAACCCAAAAAAACATGTCTGTATTTTCAAAAATACCCAGGTTTGTGTAAACAGACCCTAAAATAAAAGTTTTCAGTCATGTATCCTCAGTATGCGTGTGCTGGAAAAATGTGAATATATTAATTTAGCACATACCAAGTGATTTATCAAACCCAAAAAACAATTTTACTAATTTTTTGCAATTTTGCTCATATATACTGTATCTATATTTGACTGAGTAGAATCAAATCAAACTACAGTTTTAGAAGCCGGAGGAACCAAGTCAGATAATGTGATTGTAATAGAATTTCTGTGTGTATGTAAACGCCACCCAACCTTAGCTTGATTAAGACTGTCCTGGCCACGCCCCCTTTCCCAGAAGTGACCAGAGACACCATGACAACATGAACATTACTGTAATGAATCATACTTTTAAAAACAGTTTGTACTAAATACATAGTTGTGGTCCATATGTTTAGATGTTGTTCTTCTACGTCTACTTCAAATCTGCTGCTTTTCTTTTCTTCAGTTATTGTTCTTCTTCTGTGGTGCTAACTGGAAGCATGCTAACGCGAACTGGCATTTAGCGCCACCTAGTGTCTGGGAGTGGAACAACAATTCAATTCTCTCGCTTGCATGTAAAGTCAGATTTCTGGGAAAGTCCAGTTAAATCCTTAATGGAGGGAAAGCAATCATTTAATTTCTAAGTGCATGTAAATGTACTGACTGTGTTTGACTCTGGAGGAGTCTGCTGGGCGTTTGCAATTTGGGTTGAGTCAACTTTTGTCATGATTTGATGTAATATAAATAATAAATAACTGGTTATGTCTGAATATATGGTGTAAGCCTAGAATAGAAAATGTAATAAGTTGTAAATTAAATCTTTAAAAGCTTAAAGGTGAAGGTGCTACACAGGCAGAACAATCTGAATCTCACATGATCACACAAAGCAAAAGGAAGACAGAATGATCTAAAGAGACAGAACAGACTGATTTATAGACAGCAAAGTGGAGACATGACAGATCTGAGCATCGAGGGAGCATTCCTCCCCAACAGGTTCGATGAAGAGACAGAAACAGATGAAGTACACAGTAGAGAGTAGGACAAAATGTCAAGACTGCAAATGAAGACAAAATGTGTCAGAGTGAATTAAACACTGTATAAACTGAAGGAAACAGTAAGAAGGAGGTGGTGAGTGAATATAAATTGGGATGCGTGATGGATGAACAGAAAAAGAAAAAGAGGTTGAAAAACAAAATAGAGACAAAAGAAGAAGTTTCGGTAACGAGTCGACGGCTGAGTTCAGAACCCATTCATAGCAGCTGTCATAAACTGCACATAAAACATTCATGACTGTTTCATGAGACGTGACTCAACATTCATAGAAAACCTTTCATGAATGTGGAAGACAAAACAATGACAACTTTTCAAAATAAAAGTCCAATGATTGTGAAGCAGCACATTTTTCAAACACACATTTGAATAATTTTATTATATGTATTTAATGCTTTGACTCCAGAGGACATGCTTATGTTTGACTCCCGTGTCCACACCTCTCCATTCGCACCCGCTCCCGGCTTTTGCACAGCATCCCAGGGGTCCCGCAGAGTCCCATCCTGTTGCAGGCCTCTACCTGGAATGGTTGGACATTCCCAAAATCACAACATAAACTAGTATTCAGAGAATGCAGAATCTCGCCCCTAATTTGTGCCAAACTCAAGTTTCTATGACAACCTGTGGTTGAATTAGAGCCAATAATGTGATTTTCACCTTCAATTCAATTCAATTCAATTCAACTTTATTGTCCCCGAGGGGAAATTTGTGTTGCAGAGGGATAAAAAACACATAGAACACATCCACACAACATTAAAATTTAAGAATGACAGTATTCCAGAGAACAAACTGGGAGCTATTACATACAATCTGTAAATAAGTAGATAAATAAATGAAGGCCATCCTGATTATTTCAGATTTGAATTGACTTGAATAATGGCCTGTGTTGTGAATGAATTTTTTTAGTCTGTTTGATTTGGATTTTGGCAAATCTGAATCTCCTGCTAGAGGGAAGGAGCTCAAATTCGGAGTGTAGTGGATGGTCAGGACACTGGATAATGCCCTGGGCCTTAAGAGTGATCCTCCTGTGATAAATGATGGACACATCTGGTAGTGTGACCCCTATTATTTTGCCGGCCACCTTTCTGCTAAATGCGACCTTGACCTTTGACCTATACTCAAATGGATCACTGCATCTGATGCACATTAGCTATATGTATATGTCCATGTCATTTCATTGTGTTCATTGAGTTAGAGCATGATATGTCTCTGCGGACACACACACACACACACACACACACACACACACACATTACTCATTAGCAGAGTTTATATTATTAAATAAATTGACACTGGACACTAACCCATTGACTCAGATGTGATGGTAAATGTTCTTCACATGTGTAGTTCTTTTCCACCTTCATGGTTCAAAGCTCTTTACATCAGCCTCACATTCACCCATTCACACACACTCATACTAAGGTTCTGTCAGTCTGACTGGGAGCTGAAGTCTGTCCCATGTAAGGGTCGGGGTGTCTCAATTCAGGTTGAGGCAGAGGGATAGGGGGAAGGGGAGGGGCTTTATACCCTTCAAACAGAGATGTTCCAGAGGCAGACACCAAACAGAGGGGTACGAGAAATTTCCCAGAATACAGTGTGAATCATTTTTAAAAATGGCGGCATCTATGAAAGAAGTACACATGTAGTATTTTTTGCTGTAATGAACAGTTTTTAAGATGTGATAACTGTTGTATTGTATAAAGTTTGATATTATCACAATATGTAATGGTCATTTTCTCCATAAAACACAGATGAAAATAAAATGTCTATTTACGTAAACATGGAGTATGGGCAGATATTTGTAAAAACACAACTACAGCAGCAGACATGTTTGTTTACTTCTGGTTAAAGCTGTGGTTTTTGGTTCCGTAACAACTGGTGGAGTGAACTGATGACGTAGGTGAGTGTTTAAGGGGTGTCCCAGTTCATGGGGGTTCCTTTTGAAGCCCTACCCCTTGTAGCACCTTTTGAAGAAGTAGGGCTGAGGGGTGACATGAGTCAGAGTTCAGTGTCTTTGTCCAAGAATCTTGGACATGTGGACAGCCAGAGCTGGGACGCGAACCGCCAACCCTTCAGTCATTGGATGACCCGCTCTACCAACAGAACCACCTCTGGCCCGGGGATGGGAAGAGGCTTTGGGGGGGGAAATGGCATCAATGTTTTGCGATTGTTGGACTTTTATTTTGAAAAGTTGTCGTCTTCCACATTCATGAAAGGTTTGGTATGAATGTTGAGCCTTATTAAACAGTCATTCATGTTTTATGTATAGTTTATGACAGCTGCTATGAATGTGTTATAAACTGACCCGAAATGTGTAAGAATTGAGGTCAAAAAGAGAAAAACAGAAAGTTTCCAAGAAGCACATAAATGAGATAAAATAAGACTAACTCAGATAGATGAGGATGAGGAAGATAAAGGACGGGGAGAGCATAAAACAGCTTCTCTAAGCTTTCCAGGAGGACGCTGCCAACTGTGTTTATCTGAACTTTGACCTCCAGGCCACTCCAGTCTCTGTATCACTGACAGTCACACACACACACACACACACACACAGAGTTCAAACCAAACAGCATTTCTTGCACAATATAGACATGGGTGCAGATTCTTAGTGACTGTGTGTGTTTAGGACTGAGCTATGGGCTGTATTTACATTTGTTAACACAGTATTAACTCAACTGCATCTTTATTTTGTTCTGTAGAAGGCATTTTTAAATGTGAAATAATGTTTTAAAAATCCAGAGAATACTTACTTTTGTGAAGTATTTGATTAAATGATGAAATATAATGAATACTGTATTTGTCACACAATAAGGCGCAGTAAGGAAAGTCAAAATAATGAGATAAAAAGACAACATTATAAGATAAAAACTGAAAATAATGAGATAAAAAGACAACATTATAAGATAAAAAGTCCAAAGTGTGTATGTGTTTTTTTTTGTTTTTTGTTTTTTTTTTTGGGGGGGGGGGTTATCTAGTGATGTGCAGCTTTTAGTTTTCTTCCAGCAGGTACTCAGTTGCTCTATAAAGACACATTTTCCTGCATTTTCCTAAAATGATTATTGTCTCTGAAAGTGAATCTAATCTTTTCTAACCTAGTATGTCTTTAGATATCCTGCAACCAGATATTGAGGGAGGGAGGGGTGAAGGGAGGGAGGGGAGGCTTCACTTAAATAGGATGTCTGGACATCTGTCCAACAGTGTTGTAAATGACACTGAGAGACAGAGAACTGGGGAGGGAGGTGTGTGTACAAGAATGTAATTACCCTATTTTCTGGACCATGAGGTGCATTTAAAATACTTTCATTTTCTACAAAAACCACAGTGCACCTGATATATATATATATATATATATATATATATATATATATATATATATATATATATATATATATATATATATATATATATATATATATATATATATATATATATATATATATGGATTAATTCTGATTGTGTTTAGTGATTTGGGTTAGGGTTAACCCTTTTTATCTCATGATTTTGATGTCATTTAATTATTATTGTCACTTATTGTCTCAATATCACTGGCTTTGACACTCAGACTGTACCTGACTCAGAACTACAAACTAATGATGTATTACATTTTAAACGTCACTCAGCAAGTATGGTGTGAACTGTCCTTAATTGGCACGTTTAAATATCATACTGATTAGAAGACGTACAACACTTAGAAACTTGAACACGATTTATTGAAAATTTAACTTTAAAAAAAAAGTTAAATTTTTATATATATATATATATATATATATATATATATATATACACACACACTCAGGCTGTCAGTTTAACGTTTTGATTAAATTAATCTGGGAGGGTTGTCCTCGAATGCTTTCTGGTGATTTGGCAGAAATTCTGTGTTGTCTTACTACACAATAAAGTCCAAGTGAGGACGGCGTAGTATCGCCCACACAAGCCTGAATAAAAGGGAATGTAAAGAAGTGAAGGATTAGAGTATTAAAGACATCCCCAGTGACTGCAGATGAGAACACCAACTGAACACTCAGACACTACAGGCATCTTTCACATCATTTAATCACACTGCTATACTTAACATATTAATATGGCATTTTAAGATTAGTTTTTGTAAATGATGTTGGCGACTGCTGATTTCCACGATAGATAAAGTGCTTTGGGTTTTAGCACAGCCATTTTGAGAATGAGTCACAGCATTATAGTTCTCAGACTGAGACAAACAGAGATTACGGGGCTTACCTACTGCCACACAGGTAGACACTTTGTCAAACATACAAGCATGACACACACACACACACACACACACACACACAGGCAGACAGAAGCTAAAGCCTTAAGATACACACAATTAAACTCAATCACTAAAAGCATGAAAACGGATCCAGAACCACTGTAGTGACTTTGAACAGCAGCGCATTCAACAAAACAGTAATTCTAATGTTCTACTGTTGCTTTTTAAGTTTAAGGGACACTTTAGGTTCCTTAAAGGACATACATGAGTGAAAAAAATAAATACTTACACATTACATATACGTCTTATTCTCCTTAAAACCATTTTGCAATTGTGTATTTTTGATCTTGAGTAAGAGGAGTGAGTTTCAAAACATATTTTTAAGCCTATGGATTGAATCAAACGTGTTTACAGCCAGACACTTACACCACATGCTAACACCAATATTATATATTTATTAGTATAAACACAACAGCAGTTAGTTTATAAAGCTGTTGAACAAAGCAACGATCAGTGTCATAAAAAAAACTGCCCTTTATCTTTGGTTTTTGTTTTCCTTGTTTTTTTTTACATATGAATCTAAGTCATGTAAGATAAAAACAGCAAATAAAAGCAGATTTATTTTTAGAGCAAAATTCATATTAAATGTTATTCCTGGATCTAATGTTAAGTCATGTTTTGTGATTGAATCCATCATTTGCAGACTTCACTAACTCCTCATGTGTGACACTGAACACGTTTCTAAGTCTATAAGACTGTTTTAGTGTCCTGACATGATCTTAGTCGTGTTTTTAGAGCTGACGGCGACACAGGAAACAGTTTCCACGATAAAGAAAAACACTGTGACAAGGAAATATACAAACTAGAGGAAATTAGCACAACATACATCAGTGGCTTTAATGCAATTATGTAGGGATTAAAAGGTGTGTATGCATTTAACATTGATGATTAAATAATAGAATGTAGTTAAACACAAATGGAAGAATATTTGTTATTTTATTTTACATTTTGTTTGTTCATTCTTTGTCCCTTTGCACAGTTGGGAATTTACAACTTCTATTTAAATGCATATATATGTAAAAACAAACTATTATGTTTTCAAGTCCTTCCTACAACTGCTAATAAATGATAAATAGTGGGAACTTGAGTATAAAATATAATACCATTTTGTTTAGTTTATTTGTTTTCTCCTACTTAAAACTAAACTCTGAATGTGTATAATGTGGAATATTTCTGAAAAACTAGTCACAATAAAAAATATTTGAAACACATAAAATATCATAATACCAACCAACCTCTTAAAGAATTATCTGAAATTTTGTTAAAATTTAGAAAATTGGAATATGTCTTAAATGGACTCTTAAAAGTACAGTCATTGTTTTTGCTGCTGTAAATAAAATATTTGACTAAAGTTCTATTCTATTCTATTATATTGTATTGTTTCTTTATCGTTCTTGTCAGTTGTATTTCACATATTTCAATGTATAACAATATATTTCTGTTTTAACCATTTTTAAATATATTCTCACTTACACAACTGCAGTTTGTTAATCTTGTTAGTTTTTCTCAGGACTGGTTAAACCAGTCCAGCTGACCTGAGAAAAACTTCTACCAAGAAGAACAATGACCTGAGCGAATGACAACCTACGCAGATATTTAACTGTTAAATGTGATTATTTTATATGTATTTTATTTTACTAACAGTCATACAGTGCTTCAGTTACACAGTGTAAAAAGGCACCAGTGTTTTTACTGACACTGGTTCACAGGGTGTTGTTAATATATGAATGTTTAGTGCAGTAGGTTTAGTTACTTAAGCTTAAGGCTGGAAACGTTTGTCTTATCGAGGAAATTAACTGTTTAATATAACCAGGAGAAAATACACACCAAACACTTTTATTGATGAGTTTATTTTTCTGCCAAGAAATTGTACTCATACAACGTCACAATAAAACTAATAATTGTATAAATAAATAATGATCAGGACCTGCTGGTGGCTCCTCGATCTAGGATTAAAGATCTGTGGACACTTTTATAAAGCAGCGAAAGACTGTCTGTTTAGACTGGCCTTTGTTTGACTTGTTTTTATAGTTGTAGGTCTGTGTTCCTGCTTTTACTGGATGTTTTATACCTTTTATTATGTTTTATGTGTTTTTACCTCGATTCCTTTTGAAAAGCACCTTGTGACATTTATGCTCTGTAGGTGCTATATAAATAAAATTTATTTTTCATTCAAATATGTTCATGGATAATGATGACATTGTTCTTTTATCAGTTATTTTTTACATTAAGAATTCCTGAGACAATATAAAAATATATATCTTAATGGGACAAAGTCATTTATAAATGATAATGTATAAATTATACATTTATAAATACCCTAAAATAAAGGTCAAAGGTCAGTTTTGTAAAGTATAGAAAACTTATTTTAGGCCTTAATACATGTAAAATCAAAGGTCATTAAAAATTGTATATAAATGTGGGTTAATTCAATTTAAATTATTTAATTTGAATTGTTATTATAGATTAGGTTTATTACAAATTTGTCCCTAATATACGGGGGGAAAAAATTATGTTTTGTCATATATATATATATATATATATATATATATATATATATATATATATATATATATATATATATATATATATACATATATATATATATATATATATGAGACAAAACATAATTTCTTTCCCCGTATATTAGGGACAAATTTGTAATAAACCTAATCACTAGACACTACATATGATAAAACTATCCAGGGTGTTTTTATAGTTGTTAGATTATTTATTGCTAGAAACAAGTACAATTTATTTCCATTTCCATTCATTATGTCTGCATGACACTGTATACTGTCGACTACAATAAGTCAGTGGAATAGACTCCATAATAACTGCACTAGCTAAAAAGACAGTACTCGTATTACAACATATCCTAACATATATAGATAATGAAAGACACACACACACCCTTAAACACATACACACACCTCTCACCCTAAACCCAACTCCATGACCGTCTGGTCGCACATTGTCTTGCTGCTCCTGAAAACGAATTAGTCACACATGTTTGCATTTGTACACAACACCACCCAGCAACAAACACAACAGCCGTTCCGGGCCGTATACACACACACACACACACACACACACACACATGAGCAGACTTGCATAACATGCATGTGCACACGAGGATGCGCACGGAAACACGTGAAGTAGTTGCACACATGTGGAGACAAATAAGCAAATATGAGCTGATTTGCAGCAGAACCACAGAACACACACCCACACACGACACTGGTGGTCCTGCCTGAAGAAGAGTTAAAGCCTCTTCTCTTTTGTCTGTCGTGGGAGGCCCATACAAAAGCAACAACCTGACAGGTAAACAAGCCGTCATGTTTGGGCAAACCTACCTGAGAAAGGCTCTCACCCTTCTCAGCCTCACCCGACACACCTTCCTCCCACCACCTGCCGCCGCCACAGTCTGCGGTTTTCAATTGTAAACGCCTCGTCTGTTTTTACCACCAAACATCCTAATGGAACAACCTACCTGGACATATTATTACAAATAAAAAAGAAAAAAATGAAAAAGAAAAAATAAATAAATAAAAGAAAAAAAAATTATTATAAATATGACATCCAGTTTTAACCAGGAATGTTTTTTCATCCTTAAATTTAGTTTAGAAATTAATTTAGTTTAGAAATTAATTTAGTTTAGAAATTAATTTAGTTTAGAAATTAATTTAATAAGGTGTGAAAATAACCATGGTCCATAAACCATATGAAGAGTTCATTTGCAAAAACAGATAACTCCATTTTTCGTTTTTTTTTTTTTTTTCAGAAAATTGCATTTTTTACTCTACATTCCAGGTAATACTCATTGATTTGATATATTATTTATTCAATTTAGTGGATCTTACCAAATGAAATAAATAATATATCAAATAAATCAGTATTATCTGTAGGATGTAGAGTAAAAAAAAAAATGACATTTTGTGGAAAAAAAGAAAAATGGAGTTATCTGTTTTTGCAAATGAACTCTTCATAAAATTAGGTTAAAAGGTGATGGTTTTTATAGGAAATGGAATTATTCTTTTCCTGCTGTGGATACGTCATGTGACGTAACAGGAGGTAAACATATATAAGTTGCTACGTCATAATTCTATATCCAGGTTAAATTCACCCCTAATGATCTACATATAAAAATACCACAATGTTTAAACCGACCAGAAACCAATACAAACAAGTATTCAGAGAATGTTTAATCTCACCCCTATTTTGTACCAATCTTGACTTTTTGCAATATTGATAAATTCATTATATATGCGTCAGTTAATGTAATATTATGATAATTTATCCAGTATTGATTAAGTTATAGCATGATACGTCTATGTTTGACACAAACAGTGTTACACAAGTTAATTTTGCCACATGTCACCTTTGACCTCCAGAGATCTGAAAAACTATTGGTCGTAGGTGATAACACTAATTATAAGAATTGTATAAATCTTCATTCTACATCGTCTGAAAGTTCTGTGACCCTCTGTTCTTCAGTTATAACCAATAATGTGATTTTGACCTTTTAGTTAATTGTGACTTTGACCTTTGACCTTTACTCAAATGGATCAGATGGATGCATCTGATGTGCATTAGCTATATGTATATGTCCATGTAATTTAATGATATAAGTATTCATTGAGTTATAGCATGATATGCCTCTGTGGACACACACACACACACACACACACACACAGTGATTACAATAATCTCACCCAATTAATATATTAAACTTGGACAAGTTTAATATCATTCTAACATTATATATTAAATATTAAGATGCTTAATTTGTCCCAGTTCAATAGTGAGAGCAGTGCGCCACAGAAATTTCTATTAAGACTGAAAAGTGTGTGACTTGATAGCTCTGTGTACATTAGCCTATATTAGCTTACCGCTATCACACAATAAATATGGGGGGGGGGTCCAAAAACCTCAGTCTGCCCTCCCTTCAGCCTCCACTGAGTTGACCAATCAGAGAACAGCAACCTAGCCTTTCAGGCAAAGACAGAATTGGACCTGGATCTGGACATAGTAAGATAGTTATCCATAGTAATACATATTTAATATTATTATTAGTTATCCATAGTAATACATATTTAATATTATTATTAGTTATCCATAGTAATACATATTTAATATTATTATTAGTTATCCAGGAGGTAACTCTGGAGTTTTTTGAGCTGGAAGTCATGCAAAGCTACTCTGTAGGTTCTGAAAACTCATATAATTTATCTAGAATTCATCAAATCTATGTCTGTAGTGTGTCCTGCACAATTCCACCAAATGATCCAACATTTGGAGGGTGATGTTCCAGTGCTATGGTGGATGCAGTGCACAAAAAACAACAACAAACATATTAAACTTTAATTTAATTTATCCTTCTAATTTTGCTGCTCTAAGCATTGCCGTGCATATTGCCATTTAAAAAAAATTTAAATAGATCAATACAAAATATATACAAATAAATAAAAATGTAAAACTAAAAATATTATGAAAAATAACAACAATAACCTGCAATGTTACTATTGCGTACACGTACATTGTGACGTCGACGTTCCACCAGTATATTATGCAGCTGGACACTTCATGCTTCACAATTCTGAGGAAATATTTCATGTGTAACAGTTTTGACATGAAAACTGGATAATACATTCTGAAGTAACACACATCGCTCATTAGATCAGGCCACTGGCTTTCAGTTTCTGTATCGTTCAGGCCTCACAGCCTCAGTGCAAACACACACACACACACACACACATGTACACACACTGAAGAACAACATCTTTGCCAAGTTCAAGTCTTTCCAAACAATTCAAAACATTTGGGAATAAAGACTCACAGCATAAAACAAGTCTCTAACAAAAGCCACCCACACCTGCTTTATCACTGGAGTGTATTTTCTGGAGGTTTCTTGCCAACTAAACACTTAGAAGCACTGGCTTCGTTGTGCAGCACAGATGTCAGATCAACCCACAGGTAAAAGAAGAAAAGACAAATGGGACAAAAACTGAAGATGAGATAACTTATTAGAAATGACCAATCCTTTTCACTTTTTCCTTTTTCCGTCACAGATCATATTTTACCAAAATGCATTTTTCAACTGTTATCGTGGGTATTTTTCCATTTTATTAAAGTGTGTATTTAAGGTGTAGAACGATAACATGTAAGAACAGAGATGATCAGACTGGTTTTATTACCACCATGGTCACTGCCAGGAACCTGGAGACCACCTAGTTTACAACAGGGCCGTTAGTGATGCACGGTTAGGGGGTTTTACAGAAACCCGCCCCACCCAAACCCAAGACGTGGCTCGGCCCGCCCCGCCCAACCCGCATGATGTCACGTATCGATAAACCCAACCCGCCCGCTATCAACCCGCGAGCTCAAATTTGTCTCTAAACTCACATAGTACATTCGCAGCATCTTTACCTTGTGCTTCTAATGTTAAAAGTCATGAAGCATCATTTTTGCCTCCTTTCTAACGTCTCAATATGCACTCCAGCACATAAAATAGACTCCACCCACATCATCACTCTATAAAGCCAACACATACAACGTTTCCGTACAACCTTCGCATCGCCTGTTTTAATCTTCTCCCTGATCAAGTCCCACATTTTCACTCTTATCTCTGAGTGTTCAGGGAGATTTGGCGCTAATAACAAATAACAAAAAGTTGGGATAAAAAAGCATTCAAAACAGGAAGTGACGGGCTTGCACATGCGCGAGCCGAGCACACACACACACACACACACACACACACACACCTCAGCGGGTATTGATCGTCCCTGACCCGCCCCACCC
>CM035796.1:4106164-4128664 GCA_020466265.1 Siphamia tubifer
CTTGGAATTGTGACTTTTTATCGCATCATTTTGCTTTTTATGTCATTATTTTTTGACTTTTTGTCTCATGAGTTTCACTTTTTATCTCAGAATTTTCACTTTTTTTAAAGTTTGATTTACCAGAAGAAGAGTGTGTTTTGTTCCGTGTTACAACTCAACAAGTTTGGGTGTTATTGTGACTTATTAGCTTTGTTTAATGCGCCTTATAGTCCAGTGCACCTTATATATGAAAGAACTTAAAAAATAAAACCAATAATTGACAGTGTGTCTAAAAGTACTGAAAATACAGTATGTGTGTATCCATACAGTATATTATTTAATGCATTACTAAATATATATGAACATATATGAGTACATATATTGTCATATATGTCTCAGTATATAAAGGCAGTAATTCCTTATGAATTTGAACTATATTGTAATATATTGATGCAATTTATTTTTCTGTATACTGTATCATATACATATATTTTTATGTTCAATTTCAGCCTGTAATATATTGATAATATATGCAGAAATATATTTTTGTTTCATATGGGAGCTCCAGTTGTTAGTAGAGATTAAAATCTGCTGTGACCTTTTGTTGGTGGACAAACATTGCTAAGGTTCAAAGACAAATATGTACCAGTGGCGCATTCGACTTTGGTGGTTTTTCTTGATCAATACATGACGTGTATTTGCTACAGAAAAGTTGCCAAGTCCATGTCAACGCTACAGATGAATGCACAGGATGCTGTTTTGACATATTAATGTTTCAGAGAGGAAATAAAGCCGCAGGTGGTTTTAGAAAGTAAAGCTGTGGTCAGTTCAGGGTGTGTTGACAGTTCTCTGTCAGTGTAATGTGTCGACTGTTGGACAATGGACCAATGTGGAAGACTGGCTTTTCCATTTATTCTATAGATAGATAGATAGATAGATAGATAGATAGATAGATAGATAGATAGATAGATAGATAGATAGATAGATAGATAGATAGATAGATAGCTTTATTGTCTGTTCCACATAAAAAACAGAAATTCTTCTTTGTCACGGCTTCTTACAGCAAACACCCTCTCCACGAAAGACACATTGCCACAATTAATAGACATTAATAAATAAATAAATAAATACAATCATAAAAGCATAGCCACAATTTAATAGACATTAATAAAATGAAATAAAATCACATAAAATAATTAAAAACCCTAAAAACACAGTGCAGATATTTTTGTGTTATTGAGAGCAGCTATTGCAGAGGGGATGAATGATTTCTTGTAAATGTTTTTCCTGCCCAGGGGGGGTTCTGTAGCACCTGCCTGATGGCAGCAGCATGAAGAAGTGATGCAGGGGATAACTGTCATTAACACTTTAAACTTCCACTCAAGTTTTCCTTCTTAATAAATGTTTGATTATATTAGAAATGAAAATATTAAGATGAAAACTGATGCAATAACCATTTGTGGATGTTTATTGATATTTATTGACATATGGAGAAAGTTTTGGTTTGTTTTAGATGTTTTTATTGGACTATGACTGTGTTTGTTAGAATATAATTCCTCTGTGGATAATTATGAGACATAAAGGATCAGATCAGCTGTTTGACATTTGTATTTTGAACAAATGAGTGGTTGTACCTGCTGTGGTTATTTTATCATTTATATTATATATCTTCCAATGTGTGAGACTCTCCATCGTCTTCTTAGTTACCGTGGAAACTACTTCACCTGTTAAAACATAGATTCACCAGTAAAAGTTATGGAGTTTGATCAATAACAGTGGATGAATTAGATAGAATAGATTTGCTATAAAATGTAAATGCGACCTTGACCTTTTACCTTTTGCAATATTGATAATTTCGTTGTAAGTATATATGTGTCAGTATGTGTAATATTATGATAATATATCCAGTATTGTATGATGAGAATTGTATAAATCTTCATTCCGCATCATTTGGTACCAATCTGAAAGTTCTGTGACCCTCTGTTCCATAATGTGATTTTGACCTTTTAGTTAATTGTGACCTTGACCTTTGACCTTTACTCAAATGGATCATTGCATCTGATGCACATTAGCTATATGTATATGTCCATGTAATTTCATGGTGATATCTCAAGTACACACACGGTGACTACAGTAATCTCTCCCAACCAACTTTGGGTGACATTAATAACCCTCAACTTTAATCTAAGATTTTTATGAAAATAAAAAGTTGTAAAAGTAGTTAAATTCAATATGAGACATTGCATGATTTCTACAGAGAAAAACATAATAATAAGTCAATAATAATAAATCAATTCTAATAAATGATGATCCTTTTTTTTTTAATTTTGAGAGAAAAATAATCATTTGGGACCTACCACAGAAGTAGCGTTGGGTGTTTTGGGTTAAATCTCAAAAGTGCAGTATCGTCTTAACAGAACAAGCTATTATAATTTGAAATTGTGCAGTTCCAAAAGCTTTTATCTTAAATATAACAGGTTGTGTTCACTGTTGCTACTGCACAGGAGCAGAAGAAAGGTCCTTGACAATGAGCATATGACAGACTGATGTTCAGGGAATATAGATATTTTAAAGTGGATTCTAATTAATTCTAACATTGGAAAATTCATTCATTATCTGAACCCGCTTTGACTTGGGTCACTGGGGGCCTAATCCAGCTACAATGGGCGAAGGCGGGGTACACCCTGTATGAGACGCCAGTTCATCTCAGGGCTGAACATATATAGACAAACAATCACTCTCACATTCACACCTATGGACAATTTTAGATTAACCAATTAACCTATCAGTGCATGTGTTTGGATGGTGGGAGGAAACCGGAGTGCCCGGCGAAAACCCACGCGGACACGGGGAGGACATGTAAACTCCACACAGAAAGGTCTGGTACGGGATTCAAACCAGGGTCCTTCTTGCTGTGAGGCACGAGTGCTAACCACTGCACCACCGTGCTAACCACTGCACCACCGCGCTAACCACTGCACCACCGTGCTAACCACTGCACCACCGCACTAACCACTGCACTCGTGCCTCACACACCATTGGAAAATGTTCTGTGTAATTCCATCTTTAGTGATGATGTGTTTGGTCCCAGCTTCTATATGTCTGTGGATTCATTATTACAGGCAGGAAGTCTGTGCATCCTAAGGTAGGTGTGTTTTTGTTTTTTATTTTATGCCTCTCAGAATAGTCACAGTATAAAAGACTTAATTGCATTTCCTCATAGAGGCCTTATCTTTTATATAACTATATATTCAGTATTAGAGCCGTCATTATTAACACATGTATATTAATCCATCATCATGATTCATCTGATTACAAATGTAAACTTAAAGGTATGGTAAGAGATCTTGGAAAACAGTTTCTGCAAACTATATTTTGAAAGTATACACACCCGAGCCTCTTCGTTAGCCCACCCCCTGAAAACCACCCCCTCAAAAATACATCAACGTGCAGCTGTGTGGAGCGATCACTGAGGTTCACCACCATTCACCAGAACGTCAACAAGGCTCGATACGGGGTCATTAAAGGCGGCCATGGCTCAGTTTGTAGAGCAGGTTGTCCAGTGACTGAAGGGTTGGTGGTTTGAATCCTGCTCTGTTCTAGTCAGACTGTTGTGCTCTTGGGCAAGACACTTCACACTGGTGTATGAATGTTTGGTTGTGGTCAGAGGGACCGTAGGTGCAAAATGGCTGCCACACGTCTGTCAGTCTGCCCCAAGGCAGCTGTAGCTATGTACGTAGTTCACCACCACCAAAGGGAGCATGTGAGAGTGAATGAATAATGGGTCACTAATGTGAAGCACTTTGAGTGGCCAAAAAAGCTCGATATAAATCCAAGCCATTATTATATGACGTCAAAATGTGACGTGATGGAGCCATGGTGTTGACCCATCTGATGTCTGAAGGTTAGGGTTAGGGGTCAAAGGTTAGGGTTATAGATGTTGAGCCATCTGATGTCTGAAGGTCAAACCATCTGAATGAAAAAACCCACCAGATTCTATTTTGTCTGAATCCTGAGATATTACCACTGATGTGTTTTACATGTTGACCTTTAGTGTGACCTTGACCTTTGACCTTCAATGCTTAAAATCTAATGGGTTCTTCCTTGACCCATTATCTATTATTCCTGAAAGTTTCATCCAAATCTGTTCAGAACCTTTACTTAATACGTCCTTGGCAGAGGTAAATATCTTAAATAACAAAACAATAATCAACATTTATCCGTTTGTGTCACATGAAGCTTAGCTAACAAAAGGTTTAGAAGAATTAAATAAACACCTTGGGAAAACTAATGGATATGCACAATAGCTTATGGCGTTACACCAGCAGCAACGAAATCGTGAATTTAACTCTGCATTCGACTATCAAGTATTTCTTACTTCCTCCTCAGACACCTTATGAATCCAGAGGAACATGTGTGTAGATCAGTAACTGTGGACACACTATCTGAGGACATGAAGACCTATGGACACACTATCTGAGGACATGAAGACCTGTGGACACACTATCTGAGGACATGAAGACCTGTGGACACACTATCTGAGGACATGAAGACCTGTGGACACACTATCTGAGGACATGAAGACCTGTGGACACTTGGGTTTGTCTTTAGGGACCCTCTACTTAATACTATTTGAGTGTGATATTGTTTAGAACTTTAGAAGAGGATTAAAAATATAGTTTCATGTTGGCGAAAGAAGATGCTCTAATTCAGAGGTGTCAAAGATGCGGATAAATTTATGAAAAACAAAAATGACACTAAGATATAAATCATTTTGGTTCATGGTTCACATTCAGACCGATTCAATCTCATAATAAACTATTAATATTCACAAGTTAAAAAAAAATCTTTGCAAATTGATGTTTTTTAATTTAGTGACACTAAAACAAAGTATAATTTCACAGAAAATTCTGAACAAATATGAACAATTAAAAATGTCTTAAGAGTGTAAGTACAACTATTCTACCTATTACTAAATATTTAGTGTATCTGTAGATCCACTGTGTAAAGGATAAACTAAAGCCTAATATTTGTTTTCATAATAAAATGTTACTTTTTTTGCTCTAAAACAGAGACAAAAGTTTATTTATGTATTGGGTTTTTGTTGGTTCTTTAATTTAAAATTTAGCTGAATATGGCCCCCAAACTAAAAATGAGTTTGACACCCCTGCTCTAATCACTTCCACGTTAACACAGTTTGGCTCAAAACAACTAAATCTAAATTCCTTAATGTTCATCCAAATGATCTTAACTATATGTATGGACTCCCAATCATCTAAAAAAAAATAACTAGACTTATTTTTTCTCTTAATTATTCCTTTTTTTTTAAATAGATTTATTTTGAATATGAATGTCAAAAAAATAAAGAAGTAAACAAAATAAAGAAATAAAAATACAGCCGAAACAAATTTTACAAAAAACAAATACAAAAATACTACACATAAAACATATTCGAAAAGGAGTGAGAAGAAGCATAGCTTATGAACTCCCACCCCTTTTCCCTAGAAATTAATTATAATAACAATCTTCCAAGTCCATACATATGTAAACACACATTCATACATATATACATACACATATATACATACATGTACACATATATCTTAGAATATCTTAGAATAATATCTTATAATAATAATAATAATATCTTATAATAATGTACCACTATATACACTTGTTATTTAAGTATTACATTTTTTTTAAATCTATGTTTTTCTATGTTTTCTATGTTTTCTATATCATTCAAATGTTATTCTTTTTAGTACGATCCCAGTAGCAGGGGAACATGATGCCTTATCTGAATGTTTAATTGGAAAATGTAAAGGAACTACTTCAGACACCTGTGGAATCCCAATAATTCAGCTCAACTATAAATCAGCGTGAAGCCAAGAGTCAACATATATCCTCGTCAGTAAATGGCCTCAGAACCACTAAGGGCATGGGTTTTGAGGACGTACAGCTGTAAAGTGTGTAGGTTTTTGCGTGTTCGTGGGAGTCTGTTTATAAGTGTTTACACTCTGTGGGGTTGGAGCCTTCAGCAGGACTTCATTCCTCTCTAAGCAGGCAGGTAAACCAACAGGCACGGGAGGAGGCAGTGGCAGCTTCTTAATCATTTCTCCCTCCATATTGTTTCCCCTTTTGACAGTCCTTTGCTCTTGTGTGACGGCCCACGCTGCCGCCCCGGCGTGCTTACCTTTTCAGGGCTCCTGAAGCGAGACTACTAATGTACTTGCTGCTCCGCTCACTGCCGGCCCGGCCCGCCCTACTCCAAACTCCCGTGACAGTGCAAGACACTCACTTTGTCTGCCATGTTTGTGCAAAAATTGTTTCAATATGTATTTTTGGGAACGGTAATGTTTGCATAATAAATCTTTGTGTCAGGGGAATACAAAAGGAGCTATAGGTCAAAACCTGGGTGGGTCGGATTGGACACTCTCTCACTCTTCCTCATTTACTCTTAACTCTACTTTCTGTTCTCTCTCTCTCTCTCTCTCTCTCTCTCTCTCTCTCTCTCTCTCTCTCTCTCTCACTTGTTTTTCCAGGCTGCTGTCAGTAGGTTTATATAGACATGTATCAGACCCAGAGTGGAGACTGGAGCCGCCTCCCTCTGACTAATCTTTGGCAGTTCTCATGCCCTCAGTTGTGTTAGAACAAGGTGCTGCAAATCTATCTATCTGTAAAGATATACAACACATCACAGACTACATTCAAAATACATGATGCGGTCCACGTCTCTGACACAATTCGATGCCTGTGAATCTAACATCATTGGTGGGACGTGTGCCAGAAAAGCCCAATTATCTAGCAATGTGCTGAGTAAGCTGTAGGCTCCGAACCTTATGCCAAAAACAACTTATCGAGACATCACTCCTCAACTACAATTATATTACACTTAAACTGATCTCCTGTTTGGGAAAGGCCAGAATGATTTCACTGATACTCTGGACAGACACTGGTGAAGTACAGTTGCCCCACACAAAATCCCATTCATTTTCAATGGTAGTCTAAATCACTGAATACATCGACATGCACTTAGATAAATTTAAATTATTTCCTTAGTCTGATTAAAATCCAAGTTTTCAAAGCCATATAAACACCTTAATTGGAGTGTAATCAAATTGAACTGGAGTTTGAGAAGTCAGAGTAACCAAGTTGGAATCGAATTTCTCCATGAATGTAAACACGGCCTACACTTAGTGCATAATACTTAGTATTTAAGTGATTGGAAAAATAAGTTTAGATGATTGAGAGTATAGTTCACATCAAAATCACACCATTTGGATGAACATTTACAAATTTCGATTTTGCCGTTTTGAGCCAAACTGTGTTAACATGGAAGTGGTTCAGACAGACATGGACAAACCATTCCCAAAAGTATGGCTGCAGGTTTTTGTTCCAACCAAGCAGCAGCACACCAGACTTCATTCAATTAATCAACTGATCTCAGTCTTCAGAGAATTGATTGGTCAACCTGTGTCCTCTTGGTTGGTTGGAACAAAAACCTGCAGCCACACCGGCCCTTTGTGGAATAGTTTGTCCATGCCTGGATTAGGACATGTCTTTTCACCGATATGAAACTGTATTTTCAGACTAACTCTTCTAAAGTTCTAAACAACATCACACTTCAGTGGTAGTAAGTAGAGGGTCCCTAAAGACAAACCTAAGTGTCCTGAGGTCTTCATGTCCTCAGATAGTGTGTCCACAGTTACTGATCTACACACATGGACCTGTGGATTCTTAGGAGGAAGCCCGAAATAGTTACACTGGGTAATCCCTTTAATGGATGGATGGATGGATGGATGGATGGATGGATGGATGGATGGATGGATGGATGGATGGATGGATGGATGGGAGCTAATGTAGTTATAAGTGGTACAACTGGCAGCAGGAGTTCACTTTCCTTCATCTTATGAGTTCCCATATTGAAAACTAAGGTTTGTAGCCACTAACATGGAACTGCATTAGTTTCTGCAGATGGTAATAGTTAGTTTTCACTGGTTAGGTACTAACCACCTCATGGGACCACTTGTGTTTTGTTATGTGTTATTTTCTTTTTATGGTTACTGCCTGTATCTGTGACGGCAGCTCCCTACCATCATCTGACAGACATGAGGAGCTTCTGCCAAACACTACATACACTGTTCCCAGGCCCCACTCATATTGACTGTGTGTGTGTGTGGGGGGGGGGGGGGGGGGGGGGGTCTAAAAATGTGTATACATTTTTTACACGTTTGTCACACTTAAGTGTTTAAGATCATCAACCACATTTAATAGTTGGTCTTATATCTCTTGGCAGCTTCACTGTTAATACATGGAGGTACAACAGTAAACTGTGTCGTTGAGGAAAAGAATCAACAACATTATCTGAGTAGAAGGTTCTGGAACCTGGATCTATTTAATACCTGTACATAAAAAGGTCACATAGGTCTGGTCATATAAGTCATTAATAACAGTAATACATTAACATTAATGTTAACGTTAGCTTCATCTTCACAGGTTTGAACTAAATATTGTTGACAGTTGTGGTTGTTTACTTCCGCTCTCTGCTCAGTCATCTTCACCGTTAGTGATGATGAACAGAAAGTGGAGAATCTAGCATTTTTTTATTTTATTTTTTTTTACAAATAAAAGCATTTCCATTCCTTCCTCTTTTAATCTTCTCCATGGTGTCACTGTCGTTCTGCAGATATCCACAGAATGTAAACTCTAGGTGTTTTTACAGGAACCAACAAAGTTCCTGCTCGAGGGCAGGTACTCCAGAGCGTCCCGGTACTCGAGAGCGTCCCGGTAGAGTCTCTGTTGTTTGTGTAAAACGAAATTAGAGATTGTTGACGTTTTCTAACATTCGTCACTCATTGATAAAAGGAAATCTACACCTGTTGTTGTTCTTCTATGGTTGTTTCCGGTTGTTTCTCTCTGAATCGTTGCAGCTCTGTCGTCACTTTGTTAGTCCCGCCCTCTGACTCTATACTTCACTGTGATTGGTCGGCCAGTTTCAGGGAAATCTAAACTAAAGTTACACTGACTGAAACTAGACTAATAGAGAGTCTAGTGCGGCTTATTTATTCATCCCTTTTTTTCTACACTATTTTATTGTATATTATGATCATGGTCGGATCCATTTTAGAATGAATTGATGTGAAATGATTTTAATTCCTTAATTATTAGTATCTTCTGTGTAATTTTTGCATTTCAAAAATTCATCCCTGGGGCCAGATTGGACCCTATGGCAGGCCGGATTTGGCCCTCGGCCTCATGTTTGACACTTTTAGTATAATGCAAAATACAGTAGTAATTAATTAATTACTAATTACTAACTAATTAATCAAACCCAACAGTGGTTCAGTGAGATTATTGTAATCACCTTGTGTGTGTGTGTGTGTGTGTGTGCAGAGACATATCATGCTATAACTCAATGAATACTGTAGATATCACCATGAAAATACATATAACTGATGCAATGATCCGTTTGAGTAAAGGTCAAAGGTTAAGGTCACAATTAACTAAAAGGTCAAAATCACATTATCAGTTATAACTCAAGAACTGAGGGTCACAGAACTGTCAGATTGGTACCAAGCGAATAAAGATTTATACAATTCTCATAATTAGTGTTATCACCTACGACTAATAGTTTTTCAGATCTCTGGAGGTCAAAGGTGACATGTAGCAAAATTAACTTGTGTAACACTGTGTGTGTCAAACGTAGACATATCACGCTATAACTTAATCAATACTGGATATATTATAATAATATTACACACACTAACACATATGTACATATAACAAAATTAGAAATTTGCAAAACGTCAAAGATCAAGGTCGCATTTAGCACAAAAAGTTCAAAATCACATTATTGGCTCTAATTCAAGAACAGGTTGTCATAGAAACTGGAGATTGGCACAAAATAATGATAATGATTATAATCATGGTCTGATCTATTTTATTTAAGCTTCTTTAATTATTAACAATGGTGGCACGGTGGTGCAGTGGTTAGCACGGTGGTGCAGTGGTTAGCACGGTGGTGCAGTGGTTAGCACGGTGGTGCAGTGGTTAGCACGGTGGTGCAGTGGTTAGCACGGTGGTGCAGTGGTTAGCACGGTGGTGCAGTGGTTAGCACGGTGGTGCAGTGGTTAGCACTCGTGCCTCACAGCAAGAAGGACCCTGGTTCGAATCCTGTACCAGACCTTTCTGTGTGGAGTTTGCATGTCCTCCCCGTGTCCGCGTGGGTTTTCGCCAGGCACTCCGGTTTCCTCCCACCATCCAAACACATGCACTGATAGGTTAATTGGTTAATCTAAAATTGTCCATAGGTGTGAATGTGAGAGTGATTGTTTGTCTATATATGTTCAGCCCTGCCATGAACTGGCGTCTCATACAGGGTGTACCCCGCCTTCGCCCATTGTAGCTGGATTAGGCCCCCAGTGACCCCCGTGAATGAATGAATGAATAATTATTAACATCTTCTGTGTAATTTTTTGCCTTATGTTTGACACCTTTGGTATAGTGCCAAGTAAAGAGTCTAGTTACGGTATTATTTATTATTTACAGAAGTTCTGTTTAGCGTTAAATGAACTATTTAAATGTGAAAGTTGCTGCTGCAGTTGTTTTTTTTTCAGCCTGGTTTCTCTAAACATAAGAGTGAAATGCTGCTGTAATCAGAGCGGCCACATGACCTCGCAGGTTTTATTGTATCTCACTGGGTGACAGAAGCAGACAGAGAGGGAAAGAAGGGGGTGGACAGTTTTAGCTCAACACGCCAGAGCTGGATTGAAAGCAGGGAAGCAGGGGGAGGTAGAGTATAGTGATCTGAGTGGGACTGCACGAGGCAATGCTATCCCAAACACAGCAGAGTGCTATAAGCCTCCGCCATAAATCTCTGAGCTCGGCGAGCCACGGCCAAACTTGTTCAGCGCTGTGTATGCGGCTGGAGAGGCCAGGATCCAGATGTTGGAGAGAGACGGTAAATAAAACAATCTATCACAAAAAGCAAAGAACAAAAAAAAAGGAGGAAGATTTTTTTTAAAGAAAGCTTTTTCCATGCAACTGATATTAGAAGAAAAAAAAATCACCCATTTGAAGTGATTATTACTGAGGTTTTTGGTTGGTTTTTTTTGCAAAATACAATACAGCATCAACCATACACACACACACACACACACACACACACACACACACACACACTCATTTCCATGTCTCATGAGGACTAAGTTTGTAATCAAGTACCCATTGGGTACTGGGTGGGTTTTTTTCTAAAATATAATAATAATAATAATAATAATAATAATAATAATAATAATAATAATAATAATAATAATAATAATAATAATAATAATAATAATAATAATAATAATGACATCAATGTAAGTAAAATTAAAATTAATTACAAAATAATAATTACAAAAATAACATAAATAAATAAAATACATAATAATAATAACAATAATAATAATAATAATAATAATAATAATAATAATAATAATAGTAACAATAATTTAGTAAACACATCTTCAAACCTTTGACAAATCCATGTTTTACTTTGCACCTGTTTCCTTCAGACTTTATGAGGCCGTCTTTAAAAAAAAGAATTTCTGTATTTATAGGGCCACATCATTTCTATTATCCTAATGGGGACCTGAATTTTAGTCCCCATAGTGTCAGAGGTCCCCATGGTGTGACTGCACTGAAAAAAATAAAACACTAAATAAACTTAAAAATTCTTCTTCAATTCTGACTTTTTATCATAACTTTTTTTTTTTAATCACACATGAAACAATCTAGTCGAGTAAACCAAATGTTTGCATAGGCTTAGTGTTATTTTAATTTAATGTCATTTGATTCACTCAACTGGATGTTTTTACATGTGAACTATTGAAGAATTTTTAAGTTGATTCAATGTTGTACTTTTTTCAGTGTGTGTAAACATATCAATGTCCCCATAAAGATAGGAACACAAGCACACACACACACAGACACACACATCCAACACAAACTCCAAGTGAAATAATCAGTAATATAATCTGTTTTAGGACAACAGATATTACAGCTCCATGCACTGGGTCGTAGCTCAAGGTGTTTTGGAATACAAACCAGGCCTGTTCCTCTGGATTACTGTTTTATCATTTATAGATGCAAGTGGATTGAAGGGATAAACAGATATGGAAACCTCATTGTGGAATAAATTTACACGGCTTAAAGTGTTAGCGTGCAGATCATTGTGATGGTTTGTTGTTTAAGACGGCTGGCTCTGGACATGAACTCCTGCTGGCCTGAGTCTGAACGTTGCAGGACTTACAGTAATTGTCTTCCCAGCTCTCGCAGCTTCTGTTGTGTCTTTGTGAGCTTTCAGATGGATTGATAACCAAAACATGGTCAAGGAAACAGATTAGTTATGTTCAGACGCAACCATTAGGATCCTCGTTTTCCTACTTCACAATAAGGATGAAAGGACGTCGAAAAGTTAGAAACTGGGCTGAGAGTCATTTATAAATCAATAAATCAATACTGTTGACACCACTTAAACCATTCTGCCTCTGATATTTATGTGCAATATATATATATATATATATATATATATATATATATATGAAGAGTTCATTTGCAAAAACAGATAACTCCATTTTTCTTTTTTGTCAGAAAATGTCATTTTTTACTCTACATTCCACAGATAATACTGATTTATTTGATATATTATTTTTTTCATTTGGTAAGATCCACAAAATTGAATAAATAATATATCAAATCAGTGAGTATTACCTGGAATGTAGAGTAAAAAATGACATTTTCTGAAAAAAAAGAAAAATGGAATTATCTGTTTTTGCAAATGAACTCTTCATATATATATATATATATATATATATGTACAGTATATGGAATAAATGTAAAAGATGATTGATAACTGGTAAATATCACATAAAGGTGAGAAAAGCCCAAATATAAAATGTTCTATAATACATATGAGTTTAGCAGAATCCTCTCATTATATTAATATAACTTTTAGAACCATTACTAATGCAAGGTATCAAAACCTTTATTTTTAGTCTTTTCAATACATGTATCTATAACATCTACAAACATTTTACCACCAGCAATGAAAGGTTTTTTGGGTTGTTGTTTTTTTTAGAATAGAATAGACTTTATTGTCATTGCACACAAGTTACAATGAAATCACACTTTACTGGAGCCACTCTGTAGGATGACAAAAAAAACAAAAAAACAAAAAGAAAATGAAAAACCAAATGCCAGTGACAGTTTAAAACAATAAAAAAATAGGGTTAAAAGTTTTAAAAGATAACAAAGGTTTAAAAAGATTAAAAATACCAGTTAATTAAAAATGTACTGTGTGCAAATTATATGTCAGTTTTATATAGTGAATGATAGTTATTAAATTATGTTAACATTAACATGAATTCATTTTTAAATATATGTAAAAACACTAAAAAATATAAACAAAACTCAGTAAACATTCAAATCTGAGAAATGGATTCACTTTTTAAATAACATCTCAGTAAAAACCTTATTATAAAACATCTATAATTAATTTCCAGTATCCTGAGTTAGGTTTTGATTTATTATTAATTGGACTGGATTTACAGCTACTTATTGAAAAATAATGACATCACATTAGAGTCTGTTGTTGAATTATAAGTAGAACCGTTTGTCATCCTAATGAGACCAAACGGAATAAATTCATCTGCTATTTCTGTCCCGTTTCAGGATTAATTGGAGTTTTTCACAGTATTTTGTAACTGTGCGGAGCTGAAGTAAAGTCACATGACATGACTGGAGGGTTGGGGGGTGTTGTGTTTCCAACAGTTACCTGCCAGTGTGTGGGACAGAACCTGGAAGTTATTACTGCTGTGGTTGTAGAGTTAAAAGTCATTACAGGGTTTAATTCAAGTGTTTAATTCACTGATTATCAGTGACTTTTCAAATCACAGCACAGAGTGAATGGTTAGTTTGATGAAAGGACTTTTAAAAACCATGATATCGTTGGACACATTTAAAAATAAAGTGGAATTTAATCTTTATCTTCACCATATATATATATATATATATCCTTTCATGTTCTCCTCGTGTCTGCGTGGGTTTTCTCCAGTTCACATTAGCTTCACATTCACCCATTCACACACATTCACACACCAGTAGGTTTTTGTCAGTCCTATTGGGAGCCTATGTCAGAGTTCAGTGTCTTGCCCAAGGACACTTCAACACGTGGACAGCCTGAGCCGGGATGTGAACCACCACCCTCTGGTCATTAGGCGACTCACTCTACCAACTGAACCACAGCCGCCATGTGATTCCAATGTGTTAACTTTATTGAACAATGACAATAAGGTCTATTCTATTCTATTCTATTACATTACATTACATTACATTACATTATATTAAATTATATTATATTATATTATATTATATTATATTATATTATATTATATTATATTATATTATATTATATTATATTATATTATATTATATTATATTATATTATATTATATTATATTATAGGAATTCTTGAATAATGACAAAACTGGAAAAAAAAAACCCAGATGACCTGTGTTTTATTCTTCAGTTGCCAGATTCAGTGATGCTCCACTTGGGCAGTTTTACCAAAAGGAAACATAGGCCAGCATTAAGTACAGTATATACTCAGATTTAAAAAAAAAAAAAAAAAAAACTGGAAGCTGGATGTCCGATTCTCATCAGCACTAAAGCCAAAGAGGCCCAGCAAGTTTGGACAAAGTGGAAAAAATGGATGATGGCTCCTCTTGAAATGATGATCTATGCACCAGACCTGTTTACGTTGGTAATCTCCAAACCCTGTGTAATCAAAACATCGCTAATTTCCCTGCCGATTGGAAACTGTGACATGTGCGTTTTCAGTACACTTCAGAGGGGGACTGCTTCAAAGACAACCAAGAAGCATCCATTCCTCATAATAGCCCCAGTGATGAGAGGGTGACTTCATCCTGGTCTGCTCATATGTTTTGAAGTGGATAGATATACATAGTAGTGGAAACTTGATGCAATAAATATCCCTTGCATGGTCTGTTGGCGTTGTGCCCACCATTCTGTTGTGTATCTGTCTCAGCGTCTGGCCTGGTCTGGCCCGGCCCGGCCTGGTCGTGGTGTTTGGCTTGTTGACATGCAGTCAGACTCTCCATCTCTGCTCGAAGTTAAAAACACACACACACACACACACATGTACACACACACACACCAGTGTGACACTACAAAAGGCTTTCCATCCTGTGGAGCTGCCCAACGTCAAGCTCACAAAAACCTCCTGATTGATTCTACAGAGTCTGGACGACACACGCTTCTAAAGCACTTCTCTGCTCCTCGCTCAGCGGATGCAGGCCTTCCATACTAATGCCACCAGCTCTGCTTTATTACCCCTGTCCTACATATGGACCTGGACACCAATGTTAAAACAGCTACAGTTGAAAAAAAAACCAGAACAGAGCTGTGAATGTGATCAGATCAAAAACAAGACTAAATATTTCTGATGCCAAACCAGGTGCAAAAAAGAAAATTATATATATATATATATTTGTCCACTCTACTGTTAGGTTTTATTGCAAAGTAAATACAGCGACGCAGCCCCTCATGTGGACAGTGGTTAGGGTGGATGATGGACACACACGAAATACATGAAAAAGTATTTACATCATTAACTAGTATTCACAGATATGAAAACCTGTTCTTGAATTAGAGCCAATAATGGGATTTTGATCTTTTTTGACCTATATATATATATATATATATATATATATATATATATATATATATATATATATATATATATATATATATATATATATATATATATATATATATATATATATATATATATATATATATATGAAGAGTTCATTTGCAAAAACAGATAACTCCATTTTTCTTTTTTGTCAGAAAATGTCATTTTTTACTCTACATTCCACAGATAATACTGATTTATTTGATATATTATTTTTTTCATTTGGTAAGATCCACAAAATTGAATAAATAATATATCAAATCAATGAGTATTACCTGGAATGTAGAGTAAAAAATGCAATTTTCTGAAAAAAACAAAAAATTTTGTTATCTGTTTTTGCAAATGAACTCTTCATATATATATATATATATATATATATATATATATATATATATGTTACACAATTCAGATACTATTATTAACCATTTGTTACACATGTGTAAATGGTTTGTTCATGATGTATTAACTGTTTGTTACCTATTGGTTAATGTTTATTAATGTATTACTTATACACAATTTATCATAAAGCATTTGTTCACACGACTACAAATGGTTTGTTTATAGAAAAGAAGAACAAACGTTTTCTTTATGATAAATTGTGTATGAATAAACCATTAACAAATAGGTAACAAATGGTTAATACATAGTGAATTGTGTGTAATTATTATAAAGTGTTACTTTTTTTATTATTTTATTTTATTATTGTTATTTTATTTATTGACGTATTGACCAAAAATCACTTACTCTCATTCCTGTCTATTTATGACTACTTTTTTTTTTTTTTTAAATCCTGCCCTACTTAGTGAGTTGTTTTTCATCCATAAACTGCCCCCCCACCCCCACCCTCTCTGGGTTTACTGCCCCACCTCAGCCACACCAGGTAAAGATCTGTGGAACCGCCCCCTGCGTGTGAACTGTTTTCACACTGACCAAGTGTGCCTCAGCCTTGTGTTATTTAGGAATGACTATTTATGCTGCAGAGGTGACCATCATCAGACAGGTCCAGGCTACAGACACACAACTCCTCCCCCTTCACACACACTCACAGGCTTAAATAATCCCTCCACCTATTTACACAGGAGAGATGAGGCCACGGCCTCACCTGCAGGGTACTACTTAACTCCTCCAGTCACTCATTGAGTAATCACAGCATTCTCCCTCTACCTGCCTACTGCCTAATTATAGATAATGCATGTGTGTGCATGTGCGTGCACTTGAGTGTATGAAAGACTCATTATTTGGCAATCCAGGCCTCACAAGAAGACAATTACACAGGCCCATCCTGACTGTTTTGTGGAAACAGTTGCATGTTAACGAGCTGGGGTCAGTGTTGTAGCGTGAAGGTCTATTTTATTAGAACTATAACTAAACACATATGAGACCATGGTTCATTTACTCATTTACACACCTTGAATATTTTTATTAAAATATTTCAACTTTTTAGTGTTATTATTATTATTATTATTATTATTATTATTATTATTATTATTATTATTATTATTATTATTATTATTATTATTATTATTACTATTATATATATATCAATTTATTAAATTATTCCATAAGTGTTTTCTTACCAGGAAATTAATTCCAAGGCCCCAAATACTACTACTACTAAACAACATGTATATTTTAGATGTAATGTATTAGTGTCAGTGGGTAAATGTGTCGTCACTGACTGAACATTAAACATTAAACCATTAAATGAACCAGACATGTGGGTCATTTTCATCCCAGACATGTGGGTCATTTTCATCCCAGACATGTGGGTCATTTTCATCCCAGACATGTGGGTCATTTTCATCCCAGACATGTGGGTCATTTTCATCCCAGACATGTGGGTCATTTTCATACCACACATGTGGGTCATTTTCATACCACACATGTGGGTCATTTTCATACCACACATGTGGGTCATTTTCATACCACACATGTGGGTCATTTTCATACCACACATGTGGGTCATTTTCATACCACACATGTGGGTCATTTTCATACCACACATGTGGGTCATTTTCATACCACACATGTGGGTCATTTTCATACCACACATGTGGGTCATTTTCATACCACACATGTGGGTCATTTTCATACCACACATGTGGGTCATTTTCATCCCAGACATGTGGGTCATTTTCATACCACACATGTGGGTCATTTTCATACCACACATGTGGGTCATTTTCATACCACACATGTGGGTCATTTTCATACCACACATGTGGGTCATTTTCATACCACACATGTGGGTCATTTTCATACCACACATGTGGGTCATTTTCATACCAGACATGTGGGTCATTTTCATACCAGACATGTGGGTCATTTTCATACCAGACATGTGGGTCATTTTCATACCAGACATGTGGGTCATTTTCATACCAGACATGTGGGTCATTTTCATACCATTGTTTTGTTTTAATTGTCACTTTCACCTTCAACAATATTTGGTGAAATATTGATCCAAAGACGATTGACTTTGTCCACTTTTCATAATCTTCCTAAAATGACAAGGCGTACGATGTCAAACTGGGCGATAGCACGACTGTGAACATTTTTTTGGGATATTTTTTTAGTTGGTGAAATGTGTCCATCATGTCTTTTATTGGTGCAGATGGAATGATGGCTCCTCCTCCTTTTTTTATCGTCTGTTTCACTTCTATTAATAACTTTTTCTTCTTCTTTTCATTTTCATCAGAATCACTTTCTTTGGGCTCAGGATCAATAATGAATACGTTCTGTAATAAAGTTTAAATGAACACACCGGGAAAAACTCACCAAACAACAGTAACTCTGTGATGAATGAGGGTCAAAGGTCACCAAAAGCATCATGGGTAGCTCCCTTATAGCCAATGGGATGATCCGTACAGGACATACAGTGTGTATTTACTTCTCTGAGGTTTCGGTTTGATTTCGTGAATTGAATTTTCTTTCATATTCAGAGACGAAACTCTGAGATAAAAAGTCTAAATTCCAAATCACTAAACACACCCAGAATTAATCCATATATAAAGTTCACTTTGGTTTTTGAAGAAAATTAAAGTCTTTTAAGTTGACCTTATAGTCTGTAAAATACAGTTTCTTAATATTCTAATCCTCCACCACCACTGGTGCCCTAGGCGACCGCCTAGTCCGCCTATGCCTAACCCTAACTCTGGACATACTCGTACATAAACATAATTACTGTTGGAAATTAAACTGACTTTTTAATGTAGTTCTTAGTGACCTGTCTGTGTTTGAGTCTAAGTTAAAAACCCCGACTTTTATCCATTTTGTGCTAAACTGGTGTTGGTTTTTTTGTTTATTTTTTTTTTTTATCTTTTTATCGTGTGTTCTATTGTCTTTTACATTTTTATTATAATTGACTGGATTGTTTTACTCTGTTTTACTTATGTTTTACATGTGAAGCAGTTTGGCCTTTTATGTTGTTGTAAAGTGCTATATAAATAAACTTTGATTGATTGATTGACTTATTGATTGATAGATTGATAATTAGGACATGAAAATATGCATTCCACATTATTAGAATATGATTACTTTTGTTGTCAGTCCTGTTCTTATGTGTAATTTTTTAAAAAAACTAGTACTTTTTTTATTGCGCTACATTTTTCTTCCACATTAGCTATTTTTTCCTCAGTTTATTTATTAGTAAAGTTTGTGTCAGTAAAAACACTGTTATGATTTTGTATATCTGGAATCAAATATTACTTTTATGGGTTGACTGTGAAATTTTCCTTCTTTAATCTGAATAAAACCTTTAAAAACCCACTTGGATTAAGTGGAAAATCCATCGCTATGAACAGAAAACAAGCTTGTTTTTTCTGAGCTCAGGAAAAATAACATTTATGGTGATTCTCACACTGACAGATGCAACAAATAAATGTTTTTTTATAGAATATGATGCATTTCTGTAGTTTATATGGTCGATCAGGTAGGTTTTTGACCGTGTTTTACAACAGTAAATTCTATTAATAATGTAGCAGGACAACACTAACAGGAACATTTTACTGTAGGATATTATTTAATTGATATCAGATTGATGTTCTGTAATGTTTTATAATGTTCTGTATTTTCTTATGTCACTGTAACGTGATGTTTTCAGATGCGTTGTGTGGTGTGTGGGGCTGGAATTAAAAAGTACTGCTTCTTCCATGACCTTTTCAAACCAGGTGTTGTTTTTTTTTTTACTGTTCAGTTTTCATTTGTTAAGTATAAACCGTAGTTTCATGGTTAAAATTAACATGATCTTATTGGTTTGTTCTGAATATTGAACCTATACTTGGGAGTATTTTCAAATATAATGATTTTATGGCATTAACCCTTTGATTTGACTTTGAAATGTTACAAATGGAGAATACATTTAAAATGATCCAGAATCCAGGATCTCTTCTGGATCACCACCAAATATGATCATGTGTTCTAGTGACACTAACAACACATCCTGAATATTTTATCAAAATTCATCCATAACTTTTTCAGTAATGTTGCTGACAGACAGACAGACAGAAAGACAGGCAGACAGACAGACAGACAGACAGACAGAAAGACAGGCAGACAGAAAGACAGACAGGCAGACAGACAGACAGACAGAAAGACAGGCAGACAGACAGACAGAAAGACAGACAGGCAGGCAGACAGACAGACAGAAAGACAGGCAGACAGACAGACAGAAAGACAGACAGGCAGACAGACAGACAGACAGACAGACAGAAAGACAGGCAGACAGACAGACAGAAAGACAGACAGACAGACAGACAGAAAGACAGACAGACAGACAGACAGACAGACAGGCAGACAGGCAGACAGACAGACAGACAGACAGACAGAAAGACAGGCAGAAAGACAGGCAGACAGACAGACAGAAAGACAGACAGACAGACAGACAGAAAGACAGACAGACAGGCAGGCAGACAGACAGACAGACAGACAGAAAGACAGGCAGACAGACAGACAGAAAGACAGACAGACAGACAGACAGAAAGACAGACAGACAGGCAGGCAGACAGACAGACAGAAAGACAGGCAGACAGACAGACAGAAAGACAGACAGGCAGACAGACAGACAGACAGACAGACAGAAAGACAGGCAGACAGACAGACAGAAAGACAGACAGACAGACAGACAGAAAGACAGGCAGACAGACAGACAGAAAGACAGACAGGCAGGCAGACAGACAGACAGAAAGACAGGCAGACAGACAGACAGAAAGACAGACAGGCAGACAGACAGACAGACAGACAGACAGAAAGACAGGCAGACAGACAGACAGAAAGACAGACAGGCAGACAGACAGACAGACAGAAAGACAGGCAGACAGACAGACAGAAAGACAGACAGGCAGACAGACAGACAGACAGACAGAAAGACAGGCAGACAGACAGACAGACAGACAGGCAGGCAGACGGTCTCCTTGGCAGAGGTAACACCAGTGTGATCTTGTTGGTGGGATCATTAGATCACTAGATCACTGTGTCACCTACAGATGGATCTTTTTGCAGCAGTAACCTGGAGTAAATATAAACTCCTGAAAAAAATAAAAAGGATGGGAGGAAAAAAACGGCTGACATGAGGTGGAGGTGCGAGAGCTTTCCGTGTCAGAAGTGCTCCATGGGAAGGAGGGCTCTGTCTACGTCCTGGAGGGAGGCCCGTGGCTCCGCTTTAATCCTCCAGGATCCCAGTTCTCAGAGCTGGGCTTTGCTTCGCGCTCTGCTCTTGGCCCAGTTGAAAAGGAAAAGCCCAAAGGGTGGGACACATTTCACACTTTCTCCAGGGTCTTTGGGCCAAAAACGAAGAAGCTTGTAAAATAAGTATGTGAGGCTGGAAATATCCTGTACCACAGTCACTGTGGCCGTAGTTCTGTCCGTAGGTGTTTGGATCACACGCTCCAACACTTAACTTTAGTTTAGTTTTAGTTTTTTTATACAAATATCAAGAATGAAATTAACAGCAAAACCGGAAAAAAAGATGTTTCTATATTTCTGGTCGCGTTTTATTGAATTAATTATCTAATTAATGAATTCTATTGGTGATTATTTCCACTTAAGGATTCCTAAAAAGTCTTTAGTGTCTAATACTTTAATCTTCACTCACAGCTGCTCGTGGCCTTATTTTATTTTATTTTATTTTACCTGTTGGGGTTTTTATCAGTCCTGTAATGAGTAAAATAAAAATATGTTTGTAATACACACTTTATTTGATTTATCTTAATGATTTATCTAAAAATTTAGCTCGTTTTTATTGGATCTTTTTATTTTATTTTTTTCCTACGTGTATTTGCTCTGTGCTATAGTTCACAAATATACAAAGGCCTCAGTGTTTCCTTCATTTTATTTATTTAACTCAAGCATTTTTTTCCAGGTCATTTTTTATTCGACAAAAAAAAACACGGAAATGTGAAAAAGAAGTTCCTCTGTGTACGTGTGAGTTATTAATCTATACTAGATAAATGTTCAAATATCAAATCGAAATTAAAAAAATTAAATAAATATATATGTTTGAATTGTTTTTCGCTTCGTTAATAACGACTTCAAGCCTTTAGGTTTTGAGCTTTGAATAAATTAATGTAAAATATTTATTTAAAAAATTGTTTAGTAATTCCGAGTGAAATTATTTTATATTTTAAAACTCAGGCAAATTTATTTGTATGACATAATTCAAACGGTGTTTTACAGAAAAGACTTTAAAACCGGAACAAATTCAATCTAAATGTGATTAAAGTTAAATATTTTGCCAAGTTAAATGTTTTTATTCCCAATAAAAAGAG
>CM035796.1:4131164-4132989 GCA_020466265.1 Siphamia tubifer
GATAAGAGGGGCTGCGCGTGCGTGTGTGCGACTGTGTGTGTGTGTGTGTGTGGGGGGGGGGGGGTCTTTGTGAGAACCACTTTTGATTTCTTTTTTCCAACAAGACAATCTCTGACCTTCATGTGGACCTTCAAAGGTGTGTGTGTGTATTCTGTCTTTATGGGGACATTGATATGTTTACACAGTCACATCATGGGGACCTCTGACACTAAGGGGACCAAAATACAGGTCCTCACAAGGGTTAAATATAAATAAAGGTCCCCCACTAGTAAAATAGAAATGATGTGTCCCTATAAATATATGATTTTCTTTTTTTTTTTCGGAAGTCCCTATAAAACAGAAGCCAAACGAAAGGTGTATTTTTCAAATTTTTGAAGATGTGTTTATTCGAGAGAAAAAAAAATTATGTATTTTTTTTTTAAAAAAATGGTATTATTGTTAATATTATTTTTTCATTTATTTATTTATTATGTTTAAAATATATTAGTATTTTTATTTATTTTTTTTTTTAATTATAACTATTTTTATTTATTAATTTATATGTATTTATTTTTAATTTAATTTACACATTTAAAAAAAAAACAGTTTTTTATTTAGTTTATGTACAAACTTGGTCCTCATGACCACATGGAAACAAGTAAATGTGTGGTGTTATTGTGTGTGTTATACATGACAACCACTGTTTGACAACTTTCCAGCTTCTCATAATATAATTATCTGACTCATATTTTGGGGTCAAATATATCTGTATGATTTTACTTTTTATGACACTTTTATTTTATAGAGGTTAGATGTCTTCTATTTAGCCAGAAATATAATTATAATATAATTGTGCTTTGAAGCTATTTGTTTAATAATTTAATACCATTATAACATTTTCATAATGTCGTATTCTGTTTACATAGTGACTTAAATAGAAACTCTATTATAAATATAACATTACATGATTCTGTATCTTACGTTAAATCTGGGTTTATTTAGCTACTGAGAAGAAAATTAATATTTATTTATTTATTTTAATATAACAATGACACTAAGTTTCTTGTGATTTTCAGAGAACTGGAATGGAACTGAATCTGTCGAAGAATGTGATTTCTTGCGGGGACCCAGGTACGATGTCTCCCCTTAAGTATACACACTCAAGCCTTTATAACAGTCTGGTATTCATTTACAAAACAAGAAAGCAAACGGACACTTCACCTCCACAGGAAAGGACTTAACTGATGGTTAAGTCGGTGGAACACAAGGGCAACACTTGTTATCACTGTGAATCATCTGCTTTAAAATTAAGTATGTGTCAACGGTGCAGAACATGTTACCACTCTGATGCCAATTAATTCAAATGTATTAAAAAAGACTGAACTAGAATTACAAGAAATTCTACAATATGTCCAAATATCTAAGTGTATTTACAGGCAGGGGGGGGTTAATTTTGAGTTCTACTTTTAATTGCATTACTTTTTAATTATTGTCTTTTTTTTGTTCACAATAAGAACTTATGGTTAAAATTGAAAGACTTGAATTATGTTGTTGAATATGATCACACACACAAAAACAGAGCCATGCGTAAAAAGTAGAAAAATAAATACATACATAAATAAATAAATGAGGGACAGAAACTGAGAAAACTAATGTATTTTTTTATTTTTATGACACTAATTAAGAGATTTTAAAAAAAAACTACTTCAAAAGGCATAAAAAAAACTTAAAAATGAACCCACTCTCCTCACTGAGCAGCTTTTTTTAAGGATTTTCTAATAAAATGGACCCACAGAGTTTCTATAGAATCTATAAGATAATAATTATTGCTCTTCAGGAGTGTAAT
>CM035796.1:4133089-4164787 GCA_020466265.1 Siphamia tubifer
TACTTTATACTCTTTACATTTATATAAATATATGTACTTTATACTCTTTACATTTATATAAATATATGTACTTTATACTCTTTACATTTATATAAATATATGTACTTTATACTCTTTACATTTATATAAATATATGTACTTTATACTCTTTACATTTATATAAATATCTGTACTTTACAGATGTAACAGTATGAAAAATAAGTCACTTCAGAGGGAAAGTCAGTGGAGGACAGAAACTGTGACTTTATATATTCTAATTATATGACTATTATCTCATAATTTTTAATTTTTAATTTAATAATTTTGACATTTTATCTTAAAATTATAAAATTTTTATCTCATATTTATAACTTTTTTTAAAAATTCCATGATGACTTCTATGTCAATTGTGCCTTTTTTATTTATTTATTTATTTTTAATTTTTCCTATATTTTCTGTCCATAAACTGAGTAACTGTGACCTGATCAAATATAATATCTACAAACTCACTTTTCAAGGCTTTACTTTGGATACTTTTGAAACTTTTCTGATTTTCCTACTTAAATACGCATTAGTGCATTAAAAATACTTTCACTTTTTACTTTTATACTTTATTATAATTGAGAAATTGTACTTTTTTTAAAAAAACTTTTACTTAAGTATAGGAGTTGAATCACTACTTCTACTTTTACCATAGTATTTTTTCACACACGTCACTGTACTTCTACTTAAGTACAGAATGTGAGTACTTTGACCACCTCTGACAAAAACTTTGTAATATTTAAGAATATTACAGCAGTAAAAATAAAACTAAAGCCAATGAACCATCTGACCTTGTGTGTCCCTGTAAGAATATTAGAGGATTTACAGTCCAGGTTTTCAGGCAGATACTTCCGGTGACTCTAGCGTTCCCTGCCCTTTGGGTCGATATTACAGGCTGATAAATGAGGCTAATCTAAATATCCAGCCTTTTTTTTTTACGTGTATCCCGCTCCTGCTATCCCGCTCCTGCAGCTCCAGAGGGCACTTGTGTGTGATGGATGAGTTAAAAAGCCTTTCTATCCGGCAGGACAGGTTAAAGGCCAGTACTAGTGCAAATACTCATATTTTTCCTCCAAGAAGTGAAAATAAACTCTAGGCACGCCGTTAATCATGCACCCGGCCCGTACACTCATATAATCCTACCTAGTGTAGGTTTTCCACTGTGACGAGCAGAGTAAAGATAACCACGTGTCCAAAACATACACACAAGACATATAGAAAATTAAAGGTGTCCAGCAGATTCACACAGGCAGGACAGCAGGCGGTAACTGGACACTGTGGGTAACTGGAGAAGGACAGAGCTGATGACATTATTGCCTTGGTGATGGTTTCCTCGCTCTGGTCCAAGGCCTGTTTGACCTGGAGCCTGACAATCAACAAACAAGCTGACAGAGGGGATGCATATGTAAATAAAACAAGCTTAATTACTGTCACAAAGAGGGAAAAAAAGCAACAAAAATAAGAGTCATCCCTTTGTATTCCACCCATTAAATTAACTTCCCTGTTAAGCATTTTGGCTCAATGAACATAAAACATGCTGAGTTTATACAAACTAGCAGCAGCAGCAGCAGCAGCAGCAGCAGCAGCAGCAGCAGCAGCAATTAAATCAAGTAAATAAATAGAAAATTAAAAGAGCGATAGTTTGTTTTGAGTTAAAGTTGGGTTTTTACGCTGACAAAATGTGTTTTTTGTAGCTATTTGTATACGAAACCATGACTCATACACTCCTGAAGAGTAATAATTATTATCTTATAGATTCTATAGAAACTCTATGGGTCCATTTTATTAGAAAATCCTTAAAAAAGCTGCTCAGTGAGGAGAGTGGGTTCATTTTTAAGTTTTTTTTATGCCTTTTAAAATCTTAATTAGTGTCATAAAAAGAAAAAAATACATTAGTTTTCTCAGTTTCTGCCTCATTTATTTATTTATGTATGTATTTATTTTTCTACTTTTACGCATGGCTCTGTTTTTGTGTGTGATCATATTCAACAACATAATTCAAGTCTTTCAATTTTAACCATAAGTTCTTATTGTGAACAAAAAAAAGACAATAATTAAAAAGTAATGCAATTAAAAGTAGAACTCAAAATTAACCCCCCTGCCTGTAAATACACTTAGATATTTGGACATATTGTAGAATTTCTTGTAATTCTAGTTCAGTCTTTTTAGTACATTTGAATTAATTGGCATCAGAGTGGTAACATGTTCTGCACCGTTGACACATACTTAATTTAAAGCAGATGATTCACAGTGATAACAAGTGTTGCCCTTGTGTTCCACCGACTTAACCATCAGTTAAGTCTTTCCTGTGGAGTGAAGTGTCCGTTTGCTTTCTTGTTTTGTAAATGAATACCAGACTGTTATAAAGGCTTGAGTGTGTATACTTAAGGGGAGACATCGTACCTGGGTCCCCGCAAGAAATCACATTCTTCGACAGATTCAGTTCCATTCCAGTTCTCTGAAAATCACAAGAAACTTAGTGTCATTTTTATATTAAAATAAATAAATAAATAAATAAATATTAATTTTCTTCTCAGTAGCTAAATAAACCCAGATTTAACGTAAGATACAGAATCATGTAATGTTATATTTATAATAGAATTTCTATTTAAGTCACTATGTAAACAGGATACGACCTTATGAAAATGTTATAATGGTATTAAATTATTAAACAAATAGCTTCAAAGCACAATTATGTTATAATTATATTTCTGGCTAAATAGAAGACATCTAACCTCTATAAAATAAAGTGTCATAAAAAGTAAAATCATACAGATATAATTTGACCCAAAATATGAGTCAGATAATTATATTATGAGAAGCTGGAAAGTTGTCAAACAGTGTTGTCATGTATAACACACACAATAACACACACATTTACTTGTTTCCATGTGTCATGAGGACCAAGTTTGTACATAAACTAAAATAAAAACTGTTTTTTTTAAATGTGTAAATTAAATTAAAAATAAATACATATAAATTAATAAATAAAAATAGTTATAATAAAAAAAACATAAAAAATACTAATATATTTTAAAACATAAAATAAATAAATGAAAAAATAATATTAACAATAATACCATTTTAAAAAAAATACATTAATTTTTTTTTCTTCGAATAAACACATCTTCAAAAATTTGAAAAATACACCTTTCATTTGGCTTCTGTTTTATAGGGACTTCCAAAAAAAAAAAGAAAATCATATATTTATAGGGACACATCATTTCTATTTTACTAGTGGGGACCTTTATTTATATTTAACCCTTGTGGGGACCTGTATTTTGGTCCCCTTAGTGTCAGAGGTCCCCATGATGTGACTGTGTAAACATATCAATGTCCCCATAAAGACAGAAATACACACACACACCTTTGAAGGTCCACATGAAGGTCAGAGATTGTCTTGTTGAAAAAAAAATCAAAGTGGTTCTCACAAAGACCCCCCCCCCCACACACACACACACACACACACAGTCGCACACACGCACGCGCAGCCCCTCTTATCAGTAGAATCCTTTGCTGCTTCATATGTCCACAGTAAATCTGTCCTCGTGCTCTCTCTCTCTCTCTCTCTCTCTCTCTCTCTCTCTCTCTCTCTCTCTCTCCTCTCTCTCTCTCTCTCTGTTCACGCGCTTCCAAATGCGCGCGCACCGTATTTTCATTTGGTTGATTTGAGGCGTCAGTCAGAGATTTGAGCAGATTAGACTAAAGATGGAACCAAAGGTAAAGTGAATAAATGTAATATATGAACCAGTGTGAACATCAGTAGTTTTAACTCCACACACTCACTCTCATTCTGTCAGGGAGACTTCACTACATCCTCCCTCATGACTTTCCTTATTTCAGACAAGACATCCTTCACCAACATTTCATTTCATACATTTTCTCACACTGTAAAATGTGCATCTGAAGGTTAAAAACCTCTCCCCCACAACAAAATAAAAATAAAATAAAATAATAATAATAACTTCCCAATTGTTTTGCGCTAAAATTCCATAACTCTTACTCACCAGTTACTTCCAAAAAAGAGGTAAACGACAGGAAAAAAAATATTTTCAAGCCTCAGAATGTGTCCATGCAAGGTGCTCAGTAAAATCCAAATTCGCATCGACTGCGCATCAATGTTGTGTCCGCGATAATCAGTGCTTTGGTTGCGTGTTGGAGGAGCTGCCGTGGTTTTCTTCACTGGCTGTTAACAGCACGCCTCGTGGTGACGTCACGCGACACCACTGCTACCACCAGTACACACACACACACACACACACACACACATCAGCACATCTTCACTCTTCCTCCTTCTGTCTCCTGTTCATCCTCATCCATGTGTCCCCACACGGTACCAAAACATCTTTATTTATTTAAGTGTTTTTTTAAACAGACACAGAAAGAGGAGAACAAGGGAATAAAATAAATCTGAAAATACAATAAAAAGTACTAAAAATGATCATATAATAAAATAACTACAATCACTAAGTCGAAGGTCAAGGAATAAAAGTGTGTTTTAAGATGAGTTTTAAATGTACAGTGTAGAGACCTGTCTGACATGCACTGTAAAAACTATCTATAGAATGGACTCAATTAAATTAAGGTAATTTATACCTATTTTAGTGGAGTAGATTTTACACCATGTTTTAAGTAAAATGTTCCTAAGTTTAACAGATATAACAATAAAAAACATAAGGTTAAATCCACCTAAAATAAAACATGAGACATAGTCACTATTTTTGAACATGTGTTTTATTGGATGGATGGATGGATGGATGGATGGATGGATGGATGGATGGATGGATGGATGGATGGATGGATGGATGGATGGATGGATGGATGGATGGATGGATGGATGGATAGATAGATAGATAGATAGATAGATAGATAGATAGATAGATAGATAGATAGATAGATAGATAGATAGATAGATAGATAGATAGATAGATAGATAGATAGATAGATAGATAGATAGATAGATAGATAGATGACATGACATACAGATACAGTTATAATAAGTGTTCAGTGTGACGTATATTAACTATTAAAGGTAAATATATAAGAATATTTATCTATTTTATTTAGGGTTAAATGTATTATTCTTAATATTGATAGAATCAATAATAATGTGAGTAGAATACTAGTATCATATTTATATTAACCCTAAGAAACATGTGAATAAATAAAGTCAAATATTAAAGTTGTACATCCTAAAATAAAACACTACTACAGAGGGTCAAGAAACAAAGGAACAACTGAGGTCATGCTGCAAAAATATGCAGACAATGAATTAATAATAAAGAACAACACATGTCCCAATGCATGCTGGGAAATTCCCCCTATTGTTTTTTTCTATGGGGTAGATTTGATTATATTATTTTAAGTAGTATTTGTTAGTGTTAATAAATAAGTAGAATTTAACCAGTGATAACTGTTATGACTGATTCAAACTTAATTGATGTCCATAGTTTGTATTTACTAACCTGCATTTTTTTACAGTGCATCTTCATTTTATTCCCCATGTTTTGTGATCGGTATCTTTTAAGAAGAGCACGTGACCATATATTCGTGTCCTCCTTTATAGTCATTAATATTTAAAAATGGAAAAATATATTTACACCGTCATCCTCAGTTTTTTTAAATGTATGAATAGACAGAAATGATGTCAGTTAACTCTGCCCGTATATTTTATTTTATTCATATTATTCTAATTAAACTGTTGACAAAAATGTGCTGCACATCAACATTTATTTTTTATTTTAAAACCCTTTTATGTTGGTCACACATTGTCGTATTTGCCTTTAATTTGTGCGCAGTTCAACTTTTCTGTCAAAGCACAGATTTAATCATCTCATTTGCTCTTTTTAATAATAAAAACATTTAACTTGGCAAAATATCTAACTTTAATCACATTTAGATTGAATTTGTTCCGGTTTTAAAGTCTTTTCTGTAAAACACCGTTTGAATTATGTCATACAAATACATTTGCCTGAGTTTTAAAATAGAAAATAATTTCACTCGGAATTACTAAACTATTTTTTAAATAAATATTTTACATTAATTTATTCAAAGCTCAAAAACTAAAGGCTTGAAGTCGTTATTAACGAAGCGAAAAACAATTCAAACATATATATTTATTTATTTATTTTAATTTCGTTTTGATATTTGAACATTTATCTAGTATATATTAATTACTCACACGTACACAGAGGAACTTCATTTTCACATTTCCGTGTTTTTTTTTGTCGAATAAAAAATGACCTGGAAAAAAATGCTTGAGTTAAATAAATAAAATGAAGGAAACACTGAGGCCTTTGTATATTTGTGAACTATAGCACAGAGCAAATACACGTAGGAAAAAAATAAAATAAAAAGATCCAATAAAAACGAGCAACATTTTTAGATAAATCATTAAGATAAATCAAATAAAGTGTGCATTACAAACATATTTTTGTTTTACTCATTACAGGACTGATAAAAACCCCAACAGGTAAAATAAAATCAAATAAAATAAGGCCACGAGCAGCTGTGAGTGAAGATTAAAGTATTAGACACTAAAGACTTTTTAGGAATCCTTAAGTGGAAATAATCACCAATAGAATTCATTAATTAGATAATTAATTCAATAAAACGCGACCAGAAATATAGAAACATCTTTTTTTTCCGGTTTTGCTGTTAATTTCATTCTTGATATTTGTATAAAAAAACTAAAACTAAACTAAAGTTAAGTGTTGGAGCGTGTGATCCAAACACCTACGGACAGAACTACGGCCACAGTGACTGTGGTACAGGATATTTCCAGCCTCACATACTTATTTTACAAGCTTCTTCGTTTTTGGCCCAAAGACCCTGGAGAAAGTGTGAAATGTGTCCCACCCTTTGGGCTTTTCCTTTTCAACTGGGCCAAGAGCAGAGCGCGAGGCAAAGCCCAGCTCTGAGAACTGGGATCCTGGAGGATTAAAGCGGAGCCACGGGCCTCCCTCCAGGACGTAGACAGAGCCCTCCTTCCCATGGAGCACTTCTGACACGGAAAGCTCTCGCACCTCCACCTCATGTCAGCCGTTTTTTTTTCTCCTCCCATCCTTTTTATTTTTTCAGGAGTTTATATTTACTCCAGGTTACTGCTGCAAAAAGATCCATCTGTAGGTGACACAGTGATCTAGTGATCTAATGATCCCACCAACAAGATCACACTGGTGTTACCTCCGCCAAGGAGACCGTCTGCCTGTCTGTCTGTCTGTCTGTCTGTCTGTCTGCCTGTCTGCCTGTCTGTCTGTCTGTCTGTCTGCCTGTCTGTCTGTCTGTCTGTCTGCCTGCCTGTCTTTCTGTCTGTCTGTCTGCCTGTCTGTCTTTCTGTCTGTCTGTCTGTCTGCCTGTCTGTCTGTCTGTCTGCCTGCCTGTCTTTCTGTCTGTCTGTCTGCCTGTCTGTCTGTCTGTCTGTCTGTCTGCCTGCCTGTCTGTCTTTCTGTCTGTCTGCCTGTCTGTCTTTCTGTCTGTCTGCCTGTCTGTCTGTCTGTCTGTCTGTCTGTCTGCCTGTCTGTCTTTCTGTCTGCCTGTCTGTCTGCCTGTCTTTCTGTCTGTCTGTCTGTCTGCCTGTCTGTCTTTCTGTCTGCCTGTCTGCCTGTCTGTCTGCCTGTCTTTCTGTCTGTCTGTCTGTCTGTCTGTCTGTCTGTCTGTCTGCCTGTCTGTCTTTCTGTCTGCCTGTCTGCCTGTCTGTCTGCCTGTCTTTCTGTCTGTCTGTCTGTCTGTCAGCAACATTACTGAAAAAGTTATGGATGAATTTTGATAAAATATTCAGGATGTGTTGTTCGTGTCACTAGAACACATGATCACATTTGGTGGTGATCCAGAAGAGATCCTGGATTCTGGATCATTTTAAATGTATTCTCCATTTGTAACATTTCAAAGTGATCCAGAATCCAGGATCTCTTCTGGATCACCACCAAATATGATCATGTGTTCCTAGTGACACTAACAACACATCCTGAATATTTTATCAAAATTCATCCATAACTTTTTCAGTAATGTTGCTGACAGTCAAATAAACTCCAGTGAAAACATAACCTCCCTTTAACCAGGGGGGGGGGGCTCTGCCTTGGCGGAGGTTTGCACTCTCAGAATGCTTTTCTAGTATATTCATGTTTTTTTTTTGTTTTTAATGCATCATCCAATACACTGTAATTCATACCATTACTGTAACTTTGCTGTTCTTAATGGACAAAATAATCATTTTTGACATTTATTTTTAACATATTAACTCCATAAAGTAATAACTAGTGTTAGTTTTATTACATGTTAATATGTGATAAAACATTAGATTAGATGAAAGATATTTTTTTAATTCACTTTCTGATGTTGGGTTTGAAATAAATATTTCTTTGTAAATATGTTTATATATATATATATATATATATATATATATATATATATATATATATATATATATATATATATATATATATATATATATATATATATATATATATATATATATATATATATATATATATATATATTTGATCTCAATAATAACACTAAAAAGTTGGAATATTTTAATTTCAAATATTCAAGGTGTGTAAATGAACCGCAGTCTCACATGTGTTTAGTTGGAGCTATAATATAAATTCAATATATTATATAGAATATAATTTCAATCACATTGTAATTTTCATGCCTAAAGAATAAAAAAACCACTCGCGAAATAAATCTTGACTAATTCATGCATCAAAGGGTTAATGCCATAAAATCATTATATTTGAAAATACTCCCAAGTATAGGTTCAATATTCAGAACAAACCAATAAGATCATGTTAATTTTAAACATGAAACTACGGTTTATACTTAACAAATGAAAACTGAACAGTAAAAAAAAAAACAACACCTGGTTTGAAAAGGTCATGGAAGAAGCAGTACTTTTTAATTCCAGCCCCTCACACCACACAACGCATCTGAAAACATCACGTTACAGTGACATAAGAAAATACAGAACATTATAAAACATTACAGAACATCAATCTGATATCAATTAAATAATATCCTACAGTAAAATGTTCCTGTTAGTGTTGTCCTGCTACATTATTAATAGAATTTACTGTTGTAAAACACGGTCAAAAACCTACCTGATCGACCATATAAACTACAGAGATGCATCATATTCTATAAAAAAACATTTATTTGTTGCATCTGTCAGTGTGAGAATCACCATAAATGTTATTTTTCCTGAGCTCAGAAAAAACAAGCTTGTTTTCTGTTCATAGCGATGGATTTTCCACTTAATCCAAGTGGGTTTTTAAAGGTTTTATTCAGATTAAAGAAGGAAAATTTCACAGTCAACCCATAAAAGTAATATTTGATTACAGATATACAAAATCATAACAGTGTTTTTACTGACACAAACTTTACTAATAAATAAACTGAGGAAAAAATAGCTAATGTGGAAGAAAAATGTAAGTACTAGTTTTTTTAAAATTACACATAAGAACAGGACTGACAACAAAAGTAATCATATTCTAATAATGTGGAATGCATATTTTCATGTCCTAATTATCAATCTATCCATCAATAAGTCAATCAATCAATCAAAGTTTATTTATATAGCACTTTACAACAACATAAAAGGCCAAACTGCTTCACATGTAAAACATAAATAAAACAGAGTAAAACAATCCAGTCAATTATAATAAAAAATGTAAAAGACAATAAAACAATAACACACGATAAAAAGATAAAAAAAAAATAAACAAAAAAACCAACATCAGTTTAGCACAAAATGGTTAAAAGTCGGGGTTTTTAACTTAGACTCAAACACAGACAGGTCACTAAGAACTACATTAAAAAGTCAGTTTAATTTCCAACAGTAATTATGTTTATGTACGAGTATGTCCAGAGTTAGGGTTAGGCATAGACGGACTAGGCGGTCGCCTAGGGCACCAGTGGTGGTGGAGGATTAGAATATTAAGAAACTGTATTTTACAGGCTATAAGGTCAACTTAAAAGACTTTAATTTTCTTCAAAAACCAAAGTGAACTTTATATATGGATTAATTCTGGGTGTGTTTAGTGATTTGGAATTTAGACTTTTTATCTCAGAGTTTCGTCTCTGAATATGAAAGAAAATTCAATTCACGAAATCAAACCGAAACCTCAGAGAAGTAAATACACACTGTATGTCCTGTACGGATCATCCCATTGGCTATAAGGGAGCTACCCATGATGCTTTTGGTGACCTTTGACCCTCATTCATCACAGAGTTACTGTTGTTTGGTGAGTTTTTCTCGGTGTGTTCATTTAAACTTTATTACAGAACGTATTCATTATTGATCCTGAGCCCAAAGAAAGTGATTCTGATGAAAATGAAAAGAAGAAGAAAAAGTTATTAATAGAAGTGAAACAGACGATAAAAAAAGGAGGAGGAGCCATCATTCCATCTGCACCAATAAAAGACATGATGGACACATTTCACCAACTAAAAAAATATCCCAAAAAAATGTTCACAGTCGTGCTATCGCCCAGTTTGACATCGTACGCCTTGTCATTTTAGGAAGATTATGAAAAGTGGAGAAAGTCAATCGTCTTTGGATCAATATTTCACCAAATATTGTTGAAGGTGAAAGTGACAATTAAAACAAACCAATGGTATGAAAATGACCCACATGTCTGGTAGGAAAATGACCCACATGTCTGGGATGAAAATGACCCACATGTCTGGGATGAAAATGACCCACATGTCTGGGATGAAAATGACCCACATGTCTGGGATGAAAATGACCCACATGTCTGGGATGAAAATGACCCACATGTCTGGGATGAAAATGACCCACATGTCTGGGATGAAAATGACCCACAAGTCTGGGATGAAAATGACCCACATGTCTGGGATGAAAATGACCCACATGTCTGGGATGAAAATGACCCACATGTCTGGGATGAAAATGACCCACATGTCTGGGATGAAAATGACCCACATGTCTGGTATGAAAATGACCCACATGTCTGGGATGAAAATGACCCACATGTCTGGTTCATTTAATGGTTTAATGCTTAATGTTCAGTCAGTGACGACATACAGTATTTACCCACTGACACTAATACATTACATCTAAAATATACATGTTGTTTAGTAGTAGTAGTATTTGGGGCCTTGGAATTAATTTCCTGGTAAGAAAACACTTATGGAATAATTTAATAAATTGATATAATAATAATAATAATAATAATAATAATAATAATAATAATAATAATAATAATAATAATAATAATAATAATAATAATAATAATAATAACACTAAAAAGTTGAAATATTTTAATAAAAATATTCAAGGTGTGTAAATGAGTAAATGAACCATGGTCTCATATGTGTTTACTTATAGTTCTAATAAAATAGACCTTCACGCTACAACACTGACCCCAGCTCGTTAACATGCAACTGTTTCCACAAAACAGTCAGGATGGGCCTGTGTAATTGTCTTCTTGTGAGGCCTGGATTGCCAAATAATGAGTCTTTCATACACTCAAGTGCACGCACATGCACACACATGCATTATCTATAATTAGGCAGTAGGCAGGTAGAGGGAGAATGCTGTGATTACTCAATGAGTGACTGGAGGAGTTAAGTAGTACCCTGCAGGTGAGGCCGTGGCCTCATCTCTCCTGTGTAAATAGGTGGAGGGATTATTTAAGCCTGTGAGTGTGTGTGAAGGGGGAGGAGTTGTGTGTCTGTAGCCTGGACCTGTCTGATGATGGTCACCTCTGCAGCATAAATAGTCATTCCTAAATAACACAAGGCTGATGCACACTTGGTCAGTGTGAAAACAGTTCACACGCAGGGGGCGGTTGTGGCTGAGGTGGGGCAGTAAACCCAGAGAGGGTGGGGGTGGGGGTGGGGGGGGCAGTTTATGGATGAAAAACAACTCACTAAGTAGGGCAGGATTTAAAAAAAAAAAAAAAAAAGTAGTCATAAATAGACAGGAATGAGAGTAAGTGATTTTTGGTCAATACGTCAATAAATAAAATAACAATAATAAAATAAAATAATAAAAAAAGTAACACTTTATAATAATTACACACAATTCACTATTTATTAACCATTTGTTACCTATTTGTTAATGGTTTATTCATACACAATTTATCATAAAGAAAACGTTTGTTCTTCTTTTCTATAAACAAACCATTTGTAGTCGTGTGAACAAATGCTTTATGATAAATTGTGTATAAGTAATACATTAATAAACATTAACCAATAGGTAACAAACAGTTAATACATCATGAACAAACCATTTACACATGTGTAACAAATGGTTAATAATAGTATCTGAATTGTGTAACATATATATATATATATATATATATATATATATATATATATATATATATATATATATATATATATATATGAAGAGTTCATTTGCAAAAACAGATAACTAAATTTTTTGTTTTTTTCAGAAAATTGCATTTTTTACTCTACATTCCAGGTAATACTCATTGATTTGATATATTATTTATTCAATTTTGTGGATCTTACCAAATGAAAAAAATAATATATCAAATAAATCAGTATTATCTGTGGAATGTAGAGTAAAAAATGACATTTTCTGAAAAAAAAGAAAAATGGAGTTATCTGTTTTTGCAAATGAACTCTTCATATATATATATATATATATATATATATATATATATATATATATATATATATATATATATATAGGTCAAAAAAGATCAAAATCCCATTATTGGCTCTAATTCAAGAACAGGTTTTCATATCTGTGAATACTAGTTAATGATGTAAATACTTTTTCATGTATTTTGTGTGTGTCCATCATCCACCCTAACCACTGTCCACATGAGGGGCTGCGTCGCTGTATTTACTTTGCAATAAAACCTAACAGTAGAGTGGACAAATATATATATATATATAATTGTCTTTTTTGCACCTGGTTTGGCATCAGAAATATTTAGTCTTGTTTTTGATCTGATCACATTCACAGCTCTGTTCTGGTTTTTTTTTCAACTGTAGCTGTTTTAACATTGGTGTCCAGGTCCATATGTAGGACAGGGGTAATAAAGCAGAGCTGGTGGCATTAGTATGGAAGGCCTGCATCCGCTGAGCGAGGAGCAGAGAAGTGCTTTAGAAGCGTGTGTCGTCCAGACTCTGTAGAATCAATCAGGAGGTTTTTGTGAGCTTGACGTTGGGCAGCTCCACAGGATGGAAAGCCTTTTGTAGTGTCACACTGGTGTGTGTGTACATGTGTGTGTGTGTGTGTGTGTTTTTAACTTCGAGCAGAGATGGAGAGTCTGACTGCATGTCAACAAGCCAAACACCACGACCAGGCCGGGCCAGGCCAGACCAGGCCAGACGCTGAGACAGATACACAACAGAATGGTGGGCACAACGCCAACAGACCATGCAAGGGATATTTATTGCATCAAGTTTCCACTACTATGTATATCTATCCACTTCAAAACATATGAGCAGACCAGGATGAAGTCACCCTCTCATCACTGGGGCTATTATGAGGAATGGATGCTTCTTGGTTGTCTTTGAAGCAGTCCCCCTCTGAAGTGTACTGAAAACGCACATGTCACAGTTTCCAATCGGCAGGGAAATTAGCGATGTTTTGATTACACAGGGTTTGGAGATTACCAACGTAAACAGGTCTGGTGCATAGATCATCATTTCAAGAGGAGCCATCATCCATTTTTTCCACTTTATCCAAACTTACTGGGCCTCTTTGGCTTTAGTGCTGATGAGAATCGGACATCCAGCTTCCAGTTTTTTTTTTTTGTGTTTTTTTTTTTAAATCTGAGTATATACTGTACTTAATGCTGGCCTATGTTTCCTTTTGGTAAAACTGCCCAAGTGGAGCATCACTGAATCTGGCAACTGAAGAATAAAACACAGGTCATCTGGGTTTTTTTTTCCAGTTATAAAACCAATATAATATAATATAATATAATATAATATAATATAATATAATATAATATAATATAATATAATATAATATAATATAATATAATATAATATAATATAATATAATTTAATATAATGTAATGTAATAGAATAGAATAGAATAGAATAGAATAGAATAGAATAGAATAGAATAGAATAGACCTTATTGTCATTGTTCAATAAAGTTAACACATTGGAATCACATGGCGGCTGTGGTTCAGTTGGTAGAGTGAGTCGCCTAATGACCAGAGGGTGGTGGTTCACATCCCGGCTCAGGCTGTCCACGTGTTGAAGTGTCCTTGGGCAAGACACTGAACTCTGACATAGGCTCCCAGTAGGACTGACAAAAACCTACTGGTGTGTGAATGTGTGTGAATGGGTGAATGTGAAGCTAATGTGAACTGGAGAAAACCCACGCAGACACGAGGAGAACATGAAAGGATATATATATATATATATATATATATATATATATATATATATATATATATATATATATATATATATATATATATATATATATATATATATATATATATATGGTGAAGATAAAGATTAAATTCCACTTTTAAATGTGTCCAACGATATCATGGTTTTTAAAAGTCCTTTCATCAAACTAACCATTCACTCTGTGCTGTGATTTGAAAAGTCACTGATAATCAGTGAATTAAACACTTGAATTAAACCCTGTAATGACTTTTAACTCTACAACCACAGCAGTAATAACTTCCAGGTTCTGTCCCACACACTGGCAGGTAACTGTTGGAAACACAACACCCCCCAACCCTCCAGTCATGTCATGTGACTTTACTTCAGCTCCGCACAGTTACAAAATACTGTGAAAAACTCCAATTAATCCTGAAACGGGACAGAAATAGCAGATGAATTTATTCCGTTTGGTCTCATTAGGATGACAAACGGTTCTACTTATAATTCAACAACAGACTCTAATGTGATGTCATTATTTTTCAATAAGTAGCTGTAAATCCAGTCCAATTAATAATAAATCAAAACCTAACTCAGGATACTGGAAATTAATTATAGATGTTTTATAATAAGGTTTTTACTGAGATGTTATTTAAAAAGTGAATCCATTTCTCAGATTTGAATGTTTACTGAGTTTTGTTTATATTTTTTAGTGTTTTTACATATATTTAAAAATGAATTCATGTTAATGTTAACATAATTTAATAACTATCAGTATTCATTCACTATATAAAACTGACATATAATTTGCACACAGTACATTTTTATTTAACTGGTATTTTTAATCTTTTTAAACCTTTGTTATCTTTTAAAACTTTTAACCCTATTTGTTTATTGTTTTAAACTGTCACTGGCATTTGGTTTTTCATTTTCTTTTTGTTTTTTTGTTTTTTTTGTCATCCTACAGAGTGGCTCCAGTAAAGTGTGATTTCATTGTAACTTGTGTGCAATGACAATAAAGTCTATTCTATTCTAAAAAAAACAACAACCAAAAAAACCTTTCATTGCTGGTGGTAAAATGTTTGTAGATGTTATAGATACATGTATTGAAAAGACTAAAAATAAAGGTTTTGATACCTTACATTAGTAATGGTTCTAAAAGTTATATTAATATAATGAGAGGATTCTGCTAAACTCATATGTATTATAGAACATTTTATATTTGGGCTTTTCTCACCTTTATGTGATATTTACCAGTTATCAATCATCTTTTACATTTATTCCATATACTGTACATATATATATATATATATATATATATATATATATATATATATATATATATATATATATATATATATATATATATATATATATGAAGAGTTCATTTGCAAAAACAGATAATTCCATTTTTCTTTTTTTTCAGAAAATGTCATTTTTTACTCTACATTCCAGGTAATACTCACTGATTTGATATATTATTTATTCAATTTTGTGGATCTTACCAAATGAAAAAAAATAATATATCAAATAAATCAGTATTATCTGTGGAATGTAGAGTAAAAAATGACATTTTCTGACAAAAAAGAAAAATGGAGTTATCTGTTTTTGCAAATGAACTCTTCATATATATATATATATATATATATATATATATATATATATATATATATATATATATATATATATATATATATATATATATATATATATATATATATTGCACATAAATATCAGAGGCAGAATGGTTTAAGTGGTGTCAACAGTATTGATTTATTGATTTATAAATGACTCTCAGCCCAGTTTCTAACTTTTCGACGTCCTTTCATCCTTATTGTGAAGTAGGAAAACGAGGATCCTAATGGTTGCGTCTGAACATAACTAATCTGTTTCCTTGACCATGTTTTGGTTATCAATCCATCTGAAAGCTCACAAAGACACAACAGAAGCTGCGAGAGCTGGGAAGACAATTACTGTAAGTCCTGCAACGTTCAGACTCAGGCCAGCAGGAGTTCATGTCCAGAGCCAGCCGTCTTAAACAACAAACCATCACAATGATCTGCACGCTAACACTTTAAGCCGTGTAAATTTATTCCACAATGAGGTTTCCATATCTGTTTATCCCTTCAATCCACTTGCATCTATAAATGATAAAACAGTAATCCAGAGGAACAGGCCTGGTTTGTATTCCAAAACACCTTGAGCTACGACCCAGTGCATGGAGCTGTAATATCTGTTGTCCTAAAACAGATTATATTACTGATTATTTCACTTGGAGTTTGTGTTGGATGTGTGTGTCTGTGTGTGTGTGTGTGCTTGTGTTCCTATCTTTATGGGGACATTGATATGTTTACACACACTGAAAAAAGTACAACATTGAATCAACTTAAAAATTCTTCAATAGTTCACATGTAAAAACATCCAGTTGAGTGAATCAAATTACATTAAATTAAAATAACACTAAGCCTATGCAAACATTTGGTTTACTCAACTAGATTGTTTCATGTGTGATTAAAAAAAAAAGTTATGATAAAAAGTCAGAATTGAAGAAGAATTTTTAAGTTTATTTAGTGTTTTATTTTTTTCAGTGCAGTCACACCATGGGGACCTCTGACACTATGGGGACTAAAATTCAGGTCCCCATTAGGATAATAGAAATGATGTGGCCCTATAAATACAGAAATTCCTTTTTTTAAAGACGGCCTCATAAAGTCTGAGAGAAACAGGTGCAAAGTAAAACATGGATTTGTCAAAGGTTTGAAGATGTGTTTACTTTAAAGAAAAAAAGGATTTATTTTTATGTATTTTATTCATTATATTTGTAAATTATTGTTACTATTATTATTATTATTATTATTATTATTATTATTATTATTATGTATTTTATTTATTTATTTTATTTTTGTAATTATTATTTTTGTAATTATTATTTTTGTAATTAATTTTAATTTTACTTACATTGATGTCATTATTATTATTATTATTATTATTATTATTATTATTATTATTATTATTATTATTATTATTATTATTATTATTATTATTATTATTATTATTATTATTATTTTATTTTTGGAAAAAAACCCACTCAGTACCCAATGGGTACTTGATTACAAACTTAGTCCTCATGAGACATGGAAATGAGTGTGTGTGTGTGTGTGTGTGTGTGTGTGTGTGTGTGTGTGTGTGTATGGTTGATGCTGTATTGTATTTTGCAAAAAAAACAACCAAAAACCTCAGTAATAATCACTTCAAATGGGTGATTTTTTTTTCTTCTAATATCAGTTGCATGGAAAAAGCTTTCTTTAAAAAAAAATCTTCCTCCTTTTTTTTTGTTCTTTGCTTTTTGTGATAGATTGTTTTATTTACCGTCTCTCTCCAACATCTGGATCCTGGCCTCTCCAGCCGCATACACAGCGCTGAACAAGTTTGGCCGTGGCTCGCCGAGCTCAGAGATTTATGGCGGAGGCTTATAGCACTCTGCTGTGTTTGGGATAGCATTGCCTCGTGCAGTCCCACTCAGATCACTATACTCTACCTCCCCCTGCTTCCCTGCTTTCAATCCAGCTCTGGCGTGTTGAGCTAAAACTGTCCACCCCCTTCTTTCCCTCTCTGTCTGCTTCTGTCACCCAGTGAGATACAATAAAACCTGCGAGGTCATGTGGCCGCTCTGATTACAGCAGCATTTCACTCTTATGTTTAGAGAAACCAGGCTGAAAAAAAAACAACTGCAGCGGCAACTTTCACATTTAAATAGTTCATTTAACGCTAAACAGAACTTCTGTAAATAATAAATAATACCGTAACTAGACTCTTTACTATACCAAAGGTGTCAAACATAAGGCAAAAAATTACACAGAAGATGTTAATAATTATTCATTCATTCATTCACGGGGGTCACTGGGGGCCTAATCCAGCTACAATGGGCGAAGGCGGGGTACACCCTGTATGAGACACCAGTTCATCTCAGGGCTGAACATATATAGACAAACAATCACTCTCACATTCACACCTATGGACAATTTTAGATTAACCAATTAACCTATCAGTGCATGTGTTTGGATGGTGGGAGGAAACCGGAGTGCCCGGCGAAAACCCACGCGGACACGGGGAGGACATGCAAACTCCACACAGAAAGGTCTGGTACGGGATTCGAACCAGTGTCCTTCTTGCTGTGAGGCGCGAGTGCTAACCACTGCACCACCGTGCTAACCACTGCACCACCGTGCTAACCACTGCACCACCGTGCTAACCACTGCACCACCGTGCTAACCACTGCACCACCGTGCTAACCACTGCACCACCGTGCCACCATTGTTAATAATTAAAGAAGTTTAAATAAAATAGATCAGACCATGATTATAATCATTATCATTATTTTGTGCCAATCTCCAGTTTCTATGACAACCTGTTCTTGAATTAGAGCCAATAATGTGATTTTGAACTTTTTGTGCGAAATGCGACCTTGATCTTTGACGTTTTGCAAATTTCTAATTTTGTTATATGTATATATGTGTTAGTGTGTGTAGTATTATTATAATATATCCAGTATTGATTAAGTTATAGCGTGATATGTCTACGTTTGACACACACAGTGTTACACAAGTTAATTTTGCCACATGTCACCTTTGACCTCCAGAGATCTGAAAAACTATTGGTCGTAGGTGATAACACTAATTATGAGAATTGTAGAAATCTTTATTCGCTTGGTACCAATCTGACAGTTCTGTGACCCTCAGTTCTTGAGTTATAACTGATAATGTGATTTTGACCTTTTAGTTAATTGTGACCTTAACCTTTGACCTTTACTCAAACGGACCATTGCATCAGTTATATGTATTTTCATGGTGATATCTACAGTATTTATTGAGTTATAGCATGATATGTCTCTGCACACACACACACACACACACACACAAGGTGATTACAATAACCTCACTGAACCACTGTTGGGTTTGATTAATTAGTTAGTAATTAGTAATTAATTAATTACTACTGTATTTTGCATTATACTAAAAGTGTCAAACATGAGGCCGAGGGCCAAATCCGGCCTGCCATAGGGTCCAATCTGGCCCCAGGGATGAATTTTTGAAATGCAAAAATTACACAGAAGATACTAATAATTAAGGAATTAAAATCATTTCACATCAATTCATTCTAAAATGGATCCGACCATAATCATAATATACAATAAAATAGTGTAGAAAAAAAGGGATGAATAAATAAGCCGCACTAGACTCTCTATTAGTCTAGTTTCAGTCAGTGTAACTTTAGTTTAGATTTCCCTGAAACTGGCCGACCAATCACAGTGAAGTATAGAGTCAGAGGGCGGGACTAACAAAGTGACGACAGAGCTGCAACGATTCAGAGAGAAACAACTGGAAACAACCATAGAAGAAGAACAACAACAGGTGTAGATTTCCTTTTATCAATGAGTGACGAATGTTAGAAAACGTCAACAATCTCTAATTTCGTTTTACACAAACGACAGAGACTCTACCGGGACGCTCTCGAGTACCGGGACGCTCTGGAGTACCTGCCCTTGAGCAGGAACTTTGTTGGTTCCTGTAAAAACACCTAGAGTTTACATTCTGTGGATATCTGCAGAACGACAGTGACAGCATGGAGAAGATTAAAAGAGGAAGGAATGGAAATGCCTGTAAACCATTATTTGTAAAAAAAAAAAAAAATAAAAAAAGCTGGATTCTCCACTTTCTGTTCATCATCACTAACGGTGAAGATGACTGAGCAGAGAGCGGAAGTAAACAACCACAACTGTCAACAATATTTAGTTCAAACCTGTGAAGATGAAGCTAACGTTAACATTAATGTTAATGTATTACTGTTATTAATGATGTGACCTTTTTATGTACAGGTATTAAATAGATCCAGGTTCCAGAACCTTCTACTCAGATAATGTTGTTGATTCTTTTCCTCAACGACACAGTTTACTGTTGTACCTTCATGTATTAACAGTGTAGCTGCCAAGAGATATAAGACCAACTATTAAATGTGGTTGATGATCTTAAACACTTAAGTGTGACAAACGTGTAAAAAATGTATACACATTTTTAGACCCCCCCCCACACACACACACACACACAGTCAATATGAGTGGGGCCTGGGAACAGTGTATGTAGTGTTTGGCAGAAGCTCCTCATGTCTGTCAGATGATGGTAGGGAGCTGCCGTCACAGATACAGGCAGTAACCATAAAAAGAAAATAACACATAACAAAACACAAGTGGTCCCATGAGGTGGTTAGTACCTAACCAGTGAAAACTAACTATTAGCATCTGCAGAAACTAATGCAGTTCCATGTTAGTGGCTACAAACCTTAGTTTTCAATATGGGAACTCATAAGATGAAGGAAAGTGAACTCCTGCTGCCAGTTGTACCACCTATAACTACATTAGCTCCCATCCATCCATCCATCCATCCATCCATCCATCCATCCATCCATCCATCCATCCATCCATCCATCCATCCATCCATCCATCCATCCATCCATCCATCCATCCATCCATCCATCCATTAAAGGGATTACCCAGTGTAACTATTTCGGGCTTCCTCCTAAGAATCCACAGGTCCATGTGTGTAGACCAGTAACTGTGGACACACTATCTGAGGACATGAAGACCTCAGGACACTTAGGTTTGTCTTTAGGGACCCTCTACTTACTACCACTGAAGTGTGATGTTGTTTAGAACTTTAGAAGAGTTAGTCTGAAAATACAGTTTCATATCGGTGAAAAGACATGTCCTAATCCAGGCATGGACAAACTATTCCACAAAGGGCCAGTGTGGCTGCAGGTTTTTGTTCCAACCAACCAAGAGGACACAGGTTGACCAATCGACTCTCTGAAGACTGAGATCAGTTGATTAATTGAATGAAGTCTGTTGTGCTGCTGCTTGGTTGGAACAAAAACCTGCAGCCACACTGTAGATTTTGCAGTGTTAATTTGGAGACAATGGGACCAAATACACTCTAGAAGAAGTTAAATAAACTCTCTAAGTGTTGATTTAACACTGCAAAATTTACTGTGTACTTCCATGTTAACACAGTTTGGCTCAAAACGGCAAAATCGAAATTTGCCAATGTTCATCCAAATGGTGTGATTTTGATGTGTACTATACTCTCAATCATCTAAACTTATTTTTCCAATCACTTAAATACTAAGTATTATGCACTAAGTGTAGGTCGTGTTTACATTCATGGAGAAATTCGATTCCAACTTGGTTACTCTGACTTCTCAAACTCCAGTTCAATTTGATTACACTCCAATTAAGGTGTTTATATGGCTTTGAAAACTTGGATTTTAATCAGGCTAAGGAAATAATTTAAATTTATCTAAGTGCATGTCGATGTATTCAGTGATTTAGACTACCATTGAAAATGAATGGGATTTTGTGTAGGGCAACTGTACTTCACCAGTGTCTGTCCAGAGTATCAGTGAAATCATTCTGGCCTTTCCCAAACAGGAGATCAGTTTAAGTGTAATATAATTGTAGTTGAGGAGTGATGTCTCGATAAGTTGTTTTTGGCATAAGGTTCGGAGCCTACAGCTTACTCAGCACATTGCTAGATAATTGGGCTTTTCTGGCACACGTCCCACCAATGATGTTAGATTCACAGGCATCGAATTGTGTCAGAGACGTGGACCGCATCATGTATTTTGAATGTAGTCTGTGATGTGTTGTATATCTTTACAGATAGATAGATTTGCAGCACCTTGTTCTAACACAACTGAGGGCATGAGAACTGCCAAAGATTAGTCAGAGGGAGGCGGCTCCAGTCTCCACTCTGGGTCTGATACATGTCTATATAAACCTACTGACAGCAGCCTGGAAAAACAAGTGAGAGAGAGAGAGAGAGAGAGAGAGAGAGAGAGAGAGAGAGAGAGAGAACAGAAAGTAGAGTTAAGAGTAAATGAGGAAGAGTGAGAGAGTGTCCAATCCGACCCACCCAGGTTTTGACCTATAGCTCCTTTTGTATTCCCCTGACACAAAGATTTATTATGCAAACATTACCGTTCCCAAAAATACATATTGAAACAATTTTTGCACAAACATGGCAGACAAAGTGAGTGTCTTGCACTGTCACGGGAGTTTGGAGTAGGGCGGGCCGGGCCGGCAGTGAGCGGAGCAGCAAGTACATTAGTAGTCTCGCTTCAGGAGCCCTGAAAAGGTAAGCACGCCGGGGCGGCAGCGTGGGCCGTCACACAAGAGCAAAGGACTGTCAAAAGGGGAAACAATATGGAGGGAGAAATGATTAAGAAGCTGCCACTGCCTCCTCCCGTGCCTGTTGGTTTACCTGCCTGCTTAGAGAGGAATGAAGTCCTGCTCAAGGCTCCAACCCCACAGAGTGTAAACACTTATAAACAGACTCCCACGAACACGCAAAAACCTACACACTTTACAGCTGTACGTCCTCAAAACCCATGCCCTTAGTGGTTCTGAGGCCATTTACTGACGAGGATATATGTTGACTCTTGGCTTCACGCTGATTTATAGCTGAGCTGAATTATTGGGATTCCACAGGTGTCTGAAGTAGTTCCTTTACATTTTCTAATTAAACATTCGGATAAGGCATCATGTTCCCCTGCTACTGGGATCGTACTAAAAAGAATAACATATGAATGACATAGAAAAACATAGATCTTAAAAAAATTGTAATACTTAAATAACAAGTGTATATAGTGGTACATTATTATAAGATATTATTATTATTATTATAAGATATTATTCCAAGATATTCTAAGATATATGTGTACATGTATGTATATATGTATGAATGTGTGTTTACATATGTATGGACTTGGAAGATTGTTATTATAATTAATTTCTAGGGAAAAGGGGTGGGAGTTCATAAGCTATGCTTCTTCTCACTCCTTTTCGAATATGTTTTATGTGTAGTATTTTTGTATTTGTTTTTTGTAAAATTTGTTTCGGCTGTATTTTTATTTCTTTATTTTGTTTACTTCTTTATTTTTTTGACATTCATATTCAAAATAAATCTATTAAAAAAAAAGGAATAATTAAGAGAAAAAATAAGTCTAGTTAATTTTTTTAGATGATTGGGAGTCCATACATATAGTTAAGATCATTTGGATGAACATTGAGGAATTTAGATTTAGTTGTTTTGAGCCAAACTGTGTTAACGTGGAAGTGATTAGAGCAGGGGTGTCAAACTCATTTTTAGTTTGGGGGCCATATTCAGCTAAATTTTAAGTTAAAGAACCAACAAAAACCCAATACATAAATAATGTCAACTCCAAACTTTTCTCTCTATTTTAGAGCAAAAAAAGTAACATTTTATTATGAAAACAAATATTAGGCTTTAGTTTATCCTTTACACGGTGGATCTACAGATACACTAAATATTTAGTAATAGGTAGAATAGTTGTACTTACACTCTTAAGACATTTTTAATTGTTCATATTTGTTCTGAATTTTCTGTGACATTATACTTTGTTTTAGTGTCACTAAATTAAAAAACATCAATTTGCAAAGATTTTTTTTAAACTTGTGAATATTAATACTTTATTATGAGATTGAATCGGTCTGAATGTGAACCATGAACCAAAATGATTTATATCTTAGTGTCATTTTTGTTTTTCATAAATTTATCCGCATCTTTGACACCTCTGGATTAGAGCATCTTCTTTCGCCAACACGAAACTATATTTTTAATCCTCTTCTAAAGTTCTAAACAATATCACACTCAAATAGTATTAAGTAGAGGGTCCCTAAAGACAAACCCAAGTGTCCACAGGTCTTCATGTCCTCAGATAGTGTGTCCACAGGTCTTCATGTCCTCAGATAGTGTGTCCACAGGTCTTCATGTCCTCAGATAGTGTGTCCACAGGTCTTCATGTCCTCAGATAGTGTGTCCACAGGTCTTCATGTCCTCAGAGAGTGTGTCCACAGGTCTTCATGTCCTCAGATAGTGTGTCCACAGTTACTGATCTACACACATGTTCCTCTGGATTCATAAGGTGTCTGAGGAGGAAGTAAGAAATACTTGATAGTCGAATGCAGAGTTAAATTCACGATTTCGTTGCTGCTGGTGTAACGCCATAAGCTATTGTGCATATCCATTAGTTTTCCCAAGGTGTTTATTTAATTCTTCTAAACCTTTTGTTAGCTAAGCTTCATGTGACACAAACGGATAAATGTTGATTATTGATTTGTTATTTAAGATATTTACCTCTGCCAAGGACGTATTATGTAAAGGTTCTGAACAGATTTGGATGAAACTTTCAGGAATAATAGATAATGGGTCAAGGAAGAACCCATTAGATTTTAAGCATTGAAGGTCAAAGGTCAAGGTCACACTAAAGGTCAACATCTAAAACACATCAGTGGTAATATCTCAGGATTCAGACAAAATAGAATCTGGTGGGTTTTTTCATTCAGATGGTTTGACCTTCAGACATCAGATGGCTCAACATCTATAACCCTAACCTTTGACCCCTAACCCTAACCTTCAGACATCAGATGGGTCAACACCATGGCTCCATCACGTCACATTTTGACGTCATATAATAATGGCTTGGATTTATATCGAGCTTTTTTGGCCACTCAAAGTGCTTCACATTAGTGACCCATTATTCATTCACTCTCACATGCTCCCTTTGGTGGTGGTGAACTACATACATAGCTACAGCTGCCTTGGGGCAGACTGACAGACGTGTGGCAGCCATTTTGCACCTACGGTCCCTCTGACCACAACCAAACATTCATACACCAGTGTGAAGTGTCTTGCCCAAGGGCACAACAGTCTGACTAGAACAGAGCAGGATTCAAACCACCAACCCTTCAGTCACTGGACAACCTGCTCTACAAACTGAGCCATGGCCGCCTTTAATGACCCCGTATCGAGCCTTGTTGACGTTCTGGTGAATGGTGGTGAACCTCAGTGATCGCTCCACACAGCAGCACGTTGATGTATTTTTGAGGGGGTGGTTTTCAGGGGGTGGGCTAACGAAGAGGCTCGGGTGTGTATACTTTCAAAATATAGTTTGCAGAAACTGTTTTCCAAGATCTCTTACCATACCTTTAAGTTTACATTTGTAATCAGATGAATCATGATGATGGATTAATATACATGTGTTAATAATGACGGCTCTAATACTGAATATATAGTTATATAAAAGATAAGGCCTCTATGAGGAAATGCAATTAAGTCTTTTATACTGTGACTATTCTGAGAGGCATAAAATAAAAAACAAAAACACACCTACCTTAGGATGCACAGACTTCCTGCCTGTAATAATGAATCCACAGACATATAGAAGCTGGGACCAAACACATCATCACTAAAGATGGAATTACACAGAACAGTTTCCAATGGTGTGTGAGGCACGAGTGCAGTGGTTAGCGCGGTGGTGCAGTGGTTAGCGCGGTGGTGCAGTGGTTAGCGCGGTGGTGCAGTGGTTAGCGCGGTGGTGCAGTGGTTAGCGCGGTGGTGCAGTGGTTAGCACGGTGGTGCAGTGGTTAGCACGGTGGTGCAGTGGTTAGCACGGTGGTGCAGTGGTTAGCACGGTGGTGCAGTGGTTAGCACGGTGGTGCAGTGGTTAGCACGGTGGTGCAGTGGTTAGCACGGTGGTGCAGTGGTTAGCACGGTGGTGCAGTGGTTAGCACTCGTGCCTCACAGCAAGAAGGACCCTGGTTCGAATCCCGTACCAGACCTTTCTGTGTGGAGTTTGCATGTCATCCCCGTGTCCGCGTGGGTTTTCGCCGGGCACTCCGGTTTCCTCCCACCATCCAAACACATGCACTGATAGGTTAATTGGTTAATCTAAAATTGTCCATAGGTGTGAATGTGAGAGTGATTGTTTGTCTATATATGTTCAGCCCTGCCATGAACTGGCGTCTCATACAGGGTGTACCCCGCCTTCACCCATTGTAGCTGGATTAGGCCCCCAGTGACCCCCGTGAACTTAGTGAGGATAAAGTGGGTTCAGATAATGAATGAATTTTCCAATGTTAGAATTAATTAGAATCCACTTTAAAATATCTATATTCCCTGAACATCAGTCTGTCATATGCTCATTGTCAAGGACCTTTCTTCTGCTCCTGTGCAGTAGCAACAGTGAACACAACCTGTTATATTTAAGATAAAAGCTTTTGGAACTGCACAATTTCAAATTATAATAGCTTGTTCTGTTAAGACGATACTGCACTTTTGAGATTTAACCCAAAACACCCAACGCTACTTCTGTGGTAGGTCCCAAATGATTATTTTTCTCTCAAAATTAAAAAAAAAAAGGATCATCATTTATTAGAATTGATTTATTATTATTGACTTATTATTATGTTTTTCTCTGTAGAAATCATGCAATGTCTCATATTGAATTTAACTACTTTTACAACTTTTTATTTTCATAAAAATCTTAGATTAAAGTTGAGGGTTATTAATGTCACCCAAAGTTGGTTGGGAGAGATTACTGTAGTCACCGTGTGTGTACTTGAGATATCACCATGAAATTACATGGACATATACATATAGCTAATGTGCATCAGATGCAATGATCCATTTGAGTAAAGGTCAAAGGTCAAGGTCACAATTAACTAAAAGGTCAAAATCACATTATGGAACAGAGGGTCACAGAACTTTCAGATTGGTACCAAATGATGCGGAATGAAGATTTATACAATTCTCATCATACAATACTGGATATATTATCATAATATTACACATACTGACACATATATACTTACAACGAAATTATCAATATTGCAAAAGGTAAAAGGTCAAGGTCGCATTTACATTTTATAGCAAATCTATTCTATCTAATTCATCCACTGTTATTGATCAAACTCCATGACTTTTACTGGTGAATCTATGTTTTAACAGGTGAAGTAGTTTCCACGGTAACTAAGAAGACGATGGAGAGTCTCACACATCGGAAGATATATATATATATATATATATATATATATATATATATATATATATATATATATATATAGATATAAGTCACTTTCTGATAAAATAACCACAGCAGGTACAACCACTCATTTGTTCAAAATACAAATGTCAAACAGCTGATCTGATCCTTTATGTCTCATAATTATCCACAGAGGAATTATATTCTAACAAACACAGTCATAGTCCAATAAAAACATCTAAAACAAACCAAAACTTTCTCCATATGTCAATAAATATCAATAAACATCCACAAATGGTTATTGCATCAGTTTTCATCTTAATATTTTCATTTCTAATATAATCAAACATTTATTAAGAAGGAAAACTTGAGTGGAAGTTTAAAGTGTTAATGACAGTTATCCCCTGCATCACTTCTTCATGCTGCTGCCATCAGGCAGGCGCTACAGAACCCCCCCTGGCCAGGAAAAACATTTACAAGAAATCATTGATCCCCTCTGCAATAGCTGCTCTCAATAACACAAAAATATCTGCTATGCACTGTGTTTTTAGGGTTTTTAATTATTTTATGTGATTTTATTTCATTTTATTAATGTCTATTAAATTGTGGCTATGCTTTTATGATTGTATTTATTTATTTATTTATTAATGTCTATGAACTGTGGCAATGTGTCTTTCGTGGAGAGGGTGTTTGCTGTAAGAACCCGTGACAAAGAAGAATTTCTGTTTTTTATGTGGAACAGACAATAAAGCTATCTATCTATCTATCTATAGAATAAATGGAAAAGCCAGTCTTCCACATTGGTCCATTGTCCAACAGTCGACACATTACACTGACAGAGAACTGTCAACACACCCTGAACTGACCACAGCTTTACTTTCTAAAACCACCTGCGGCTTTATTTCCTCTCTGAAACATTAATATGTCAAAACAGCATCCTGTGCATTCATCTGTAGCGTTGACATGGACTTGGCAACTTTTCTGTAGCAAATACACGTCATGTATTGATCAAGAAAAACCACCAAAGTCGAATGCGCCACTGGTACATATTTGTCTTTGAACCTTAGCAATGTTTGTCCACCAACAAAAGGTCACAGCAGATTTTAATCTCTACTAACAACTGGAGCTCCCATATGAAACAAAAATATATTTCTGCATATATTATCAATATATTACAGGCTGAAATTGAACATAAAAATATATGTATATGATACAGTATACAGAAAAATAAATTGCATCAATATATTACAATATAGTTCAAATTCATAAGGAATTACTGCCTTTATATACTGAGACATATATGACAATATATGTACTCATATATGTTCATATATATTTAGTAATGCATTAAATAATATACTGTATGGATACACACATACTGTATTTTCAGTACTTTTAGACACACTGTCAATTATTGGTTTTATTTTTTTAAGTTCTTTCATATATAAGGTGCACTGGACTATAAGGCGCATTAAACAAAGCTAAACAGTCACAATAACACCCAAACTTGTTGAGTTGTAACACGGAACAAAACACACTCTTATTCTGGTAAATCAAACTTTAAAAAAAGTGAAAATTCTGAGATAAAAAGTGAAACTCATGAGACAAAAAGTCAAAAAATAATGACATAAAAAGCATAAAAAGTCACAATTCCAAGTCACTAAACATAACCAGAATTAATCCATAAATAAGGTGCAGTCATTTTTGGTGAAACTATGGGATAAAATAAATAAATAAATATAATAAAATGTTTCTGCCCCCCCCCCCCCCTGGGCAGTGTCTCCTTCAGACTCAGGTCTTCTACCAGAGCCTGAGGGTTCTGTGCACGATCTTAACTGTTCCTCACAATGTGCTCTTTTAGACAGAGGTCTCTGATGTTGTTCCTGGTATCTGCTGGAGCATGTAATATATATAAATATATATATATGTATTTAGTAATACAATTCACTATATATTTTAAATAAATTGATTTTCACTAAAACAGTCAGTAAAAATATAGATGAGCTTTTGTCTTCAGTGTCATATATGTTTTATATTTGTCAATATATGATTAAAGTATATTATATAATATATGCACTACTTTTCCATATATGGGAATATATTTTTGAATATAATGCATTATATTTTTTCGATATATATTGCCATATATTTGTGTTTCCTTTTGGGATGATGTTGAACATTGTGAAAGTTTAGCACAGAACTCATTCAAACATATATTTACATGCACACACATGGTGCTCCACCTCAATCTCACATGCTTTTCTTAAAAAAAATACACATGATGTATGTGTTTTTCAGCAAAGACACGTAGGTGAAACTCAACATGCCTCTGATCCTGTGTCTTTTTCTCAGAGTGAAAGGTATTCAGGAGGGAGAGGACAACGTCGCCCCATTGGACAATTTACTGCCCGTCTCTGGGAATTCCACATTATCCAGGTATGGGAATGGAGAGTAGAAAAAGCCAGAGCAGTGAACTCACTCTGTCAGTTTTATCTTGATTGTCAGATAAAACGGTATCTGCTGCTCTAAAGCTGGACTTGAATCTTCAGCAAGAAGCACTTTAACTTCTTCTCACATCTGATAAAAATCGCCCAAACACTGTGTCATTAGCAAGGCCAATAAAAGTGCACAGACCAAGGAGTTTGATCTGAAGATTTATCTTCAAAGCTGCAGCAGTTACAGTGAAGCACAAAACTTTCCTTAAAGTTCATTGTTTGAAATCATGCTGTGACTCAGTTTGTCTAATAAAGAATAAAAGGAAAAAGACAAAGCATCTGTTTTTGGATTCTGCTCTAGAGACAACGTCATTGGTCGATGTTTGCTAACTCCATATCTAAGCTAATGATTGATTGGCTACTTTCATGAGACTGTGAACATTGATGTCTATGTAGAGGAATCATTAATATCACTTAACATTGGTTGGGTGAGATTATTGTAATCACTATGTGTGTGTGTGTGTGTGTGTGTGTGTGTGTGTGTGTGTGTGTGTGTGTGTCCGCAGAGACATATCATGCTATAACTCAATGAATACTTTAGATATCACAATGAAATTACATGGGCATATACATATAGCTAATGCACATCAGATGCAGTGATCCATTTGAGTAAAGGTCAAAGGTTAAGGTCACAATTAACTAAAAGGTCAAAATCACATTATCAGTTATAACTCAATAATGGAGGGTCACAGAACTTTCAGATTGGTACCAAACGATGAGGAATGAAGATTTATACAATTCTCATAAATGCTTAACCTACGACCAATAGTTTTTGAGATTTCTGGAGGTCAAAGGTGACGTGTCCAAATTAACTTGTGTAACACTTTTTGTGTCAAACATAGACATATCACGCTATAACTTAATCAATACTGGATATATTATCTTAATATTACACACACTGATACATATATACATATAATGAAATTATCAATATTGCAAAAAGTCAAAGGTCAAGGTCGCATTTAGCAGAAATGTCTAAATCACATTATTGGTTCTAATTCAAGGAGAGGTTGTCATAGAAACTGGAGATTGGCACAAAATATGGGCGAGATTAGACATTCTGTGAATACTAGTTTATATTTCAGATTTCTTAGTTGCTCCTTTACCATTCTATTATTATTATTATTCTATTCTATTCTATTCTATTCTATTCTATTCTATTCTATTCTATTGCAGTTAGTTAATGTTAAGGTAAAATGAGGTCACAGCACAATTTAATGTAAGCACACAAACACGGTGTGGATGTTCAATATTTAAAAAGCAAGAGGGTTTTTGAAGGCTTTAATATTTGATGTCCTGCCTCTGCTGCTGTGTCCCCATTAGATCCATCTGTGGAAAATATATAAACAAAGATAAATAAAGAACAAGAGAGTTCATTATAAATCCCATTTTAACTGTGCTACCATTTACAAATATATTTGTTAATTTAAATTACATAAAAAAAAACTATGACATTGTGATGTAGGAAAACAAGATAAAAAAGTTTAAAATAAATCTTTAATTAACATCAATAAATGCCTTTTTTCCATGATAAATCAGACTAACAGAAACAGGTGCATGAGAATACATAAAACATTTAAACTTTTCCTGAAGGTTTAGCACATATTTAATTGACCTCTTTTCCTTGGTATATTATATTAGTGAGTCTTTATAATATCCACCGTACAGACGTCAGGCTTGATTCTGAATTTTAATTGAAAACCAAGATAAGAGAAGACTTTAAGAGAGAAGTAAAACCATGGACAGTCTAACATCATGTTGCATGAGAAGCCATTTGAAGCAGCTTGCGTGTGCATCTGTGGGAAAACAGCCTCTGTGTTTCCTGACTGAGGATAACCAGAGACCCAGAAGTTCATCCTCCTCCTCCTCCTCCTCCTCCCTAACTTCTCCTCATCCTCCTCGCCTCTTAAACCTGACCTGCTGGGTCGGGCTACTG
>CM035796.1:4164887-4302387 GCA_020466265.1 Siphamia tubifer
GGCTTGTCTGCTTTGAATAATAGATGTTTATCAGTGTCATAGTGCCTCAGGACTTATTTTATTCTATTCTATTCTATAGGGGGGTCTCCATAGAGAAAAAAAAATACTACAAAAATAGTGAAGATGAAACCTTGTATAGTTTATCGTTATCTGTTGTGTTAGACTAATATATTGTAAGTCATCAAAATATGGTCCGTGTCAAAAACTAAAATTGGTATAATTTCCAAACTTCTTTAAAAAAAAAAAAAAAAATCTGAAATCCTCATTTCTCCAAACATGACATGAGGATGACCATCATGACATTATCCCATGAGGAAACAACATATAAAATGATAAATAAATTAACCAGATTTTAGTTGGACACGGTGGCTTCGGAATAGTGAGAAATAAAAAATGTTTATCAGCTAGTTTAGATGGAAAGTTGAGTGGGTGGGTGTTGACATCAGAGACGCATCCTGCTTTAACACACACCAACGTACGTCGCTGTGGCCTTTGGTTCAGCTTAACTCCACCAAATATACGCTCAGTTTGTTTCCCTTTTCTTCCTCAAACATTACAAAAGGATAAGAACAAATGAACATTTTCTTTTCTTTTTTTTTATTTTTACCTGTGTTGGAGTCCTGCTGTTTCTCCCTTTTTCTCCTCTTCTTCTTTCCCTGTTTGAAAAAAAACATAATCCAGACAAAGAAATGAGCTGAAATGACCCACTGTGTCACAAATGTATTATTTCAAGTCATCAGAGGTGGAGGTGATGAGCAGATGTTTTTGGCCATGGTTTGTTTGAGGTGAAGTAACCTGATCCATTTCCCCCTTTTTTTTTTTTTTTTTTTTGGCTTTGCTTTGAAAATGATAAAGTCTATGATGTCGTGTTTAAGAACAAAAAGTGCAAAAGGAAGAGCAGCAACCAGAGGTCAAGCAACACCACCTTCAATGACCGATAAAAGCAAGAGAGAAGCCAGTTAGAGGACGTGTGAGAGAAGAATACACTGCATTACTGCGCCAGGGGTCAGTACAGTCATGCACAAACAGAAGACCACCCCACCCACCCACCCACCCACCCTCCTCCCTGGTTAAAGTGCAACCCATCCCAAAAAAAAATCAAAGAAATCGATTTTTCACGGATGTTTTTAGGTTCCCCTCTGCACAGGAGTGGTGTTTGTAAGTCTGACTGTATCTGCAGGCCAACTGTACTGTGTGAGTGCTGAGGTAAACATCACACTCGTTCACACAGATCCGGTGATGGTGAAGTGAGGCCTCATATTTGGGTGAGATGAAGGATGTGGGTACAGAACTCTACCGCCCACGCTTCGATGTCTGGCCCCCTCGGCTGCTGTCAGCATTGTCTATGTGGTTACAATAACTCCTCTTTGCAAATGCACTCTGTGGCTGGTGTGCATACGTACTGTGTGCATATTTGTATATATCTTTTTTTTTTTTGTCAAGACATGGAGGAGAAACCCCCTACACCTGTGGGGGCGATAAGTGGAAATTCACTTCCTGTTTTATTTTATTTTATTTTTTTTTACTCATACGTCCACTTTGTAAAATGTTTTTAATATCAGTGCAAATTGTTCATTACGATAGCGAGTGAAATACTGTAAACTGGTGGAGGAAGTGTATACATATGTGTATAAATACATCTGTATTTAACCTTCTATGGGACTTATTAAGGAAATTCATAAATTAAAAAAAAATTAATGACCTTTGATTTTAAGTGTATTAAAGGGACAGTTCAGTATTTTTCACATCAGCGTCTTTACTCTGGTGCACCCACAGTGACTTACCCCTGACAGTGTCCTGTGAGCCCAGTTCTGGTCCAGTTTTGGTCAAAGTAAAAGTAGTCCCGGTAGGTTTCCTGGGGTCAACAAAATAAAACGTGTTTCTTTGCAAAACAGTAGGTGTTCGAATTAGTGATTTCTTTTCATAACAAAACCATCACAAAACAAAAACTCACACCTCATAATTACTTGGAGCTACTTTCTCTCAATAGTGATCAATGGTCGTCGCTGCTAACAGCTGTGCGCCTTAGCAAACTACTTTCATCAGTTGTTCGGCAGTGTTTGCGACTGCTACGTGCAGGTGCACAGGTGTTAGCAATGACGTTAGCGCATTGATCGCTATTGAGAGAAAGTAGCTCCAATCAATTACAAGGTGAGTTTTTGTTCCGTGACAGTTTTGTTATGTAAATAAATCACTCATTCCAACACATACTGTTTTGAGAAGAAACATGTTGTATTTTGTTGACCCCAAGAAACTGCCGGGACTACTTTTGTTTTGACCAAAACTGGGCCAGAACCAGGCTCACAGGACACTGTCGGGGGTAAGTCAGTGTGGGTGCACCAGAGTAAAGACAGTGAACCCATATAGATTCATGTGAAAAATACCGAACTATCCCTTTAAAGCTAAAGTACACAGATAAATGATTATATTAGCCTAAAGATTTGTGGTTAATATTTTAAATTTGTTTTATATTCACTAAAACAGTAACTTTGGTCAGTGTGGACATGTTCTACACCTCAGAAACCCATAAAATGTTTGAAAATATAAGATTTAAAATATGTTTTTTGTGTTCTAATGCTAAAACACATACTGTATATATTTTCATTTTGTTGTTTAGTTTATATGAAAGTGTTTGAGGTTAAACCTGTGGGGACACAAAGTTCAGTAAATTCAGAAAATGGTTCATATATGTGAAGTGCTGGTCAGTAATATATCATGCATGGTTAATTCACACCTGCAGCCAAGTAGGAATATTTGTCCACATGAAGTGAGCGAGGAGCATCTGCAGTGTTCAAAGACTTTCATCACAAAACGCCCAAAGCCTGTGCACATACAGCAGCAGCTCCAAAGATGATCATTAATCTGTATTTATATATTTATATGTTTTGTACTGAAAAGTCTGATAGAAATTCCAAGTATTTTTTTTACATAGTGTAAAAGATACCTTTCTAGCGGTGTCCTTAAAATGAGCTCAATACTAAGAATTAAAAGCACTGAGGTGTAGAAGTACTGACAATAAATGTATACTTTATTGTATTTTAACTATTTTTGTTAATTCATTTATTTAATTTATTTATTTGTCTTTTTTAAAATTAGTTTTATTATGTATTTATTATATATGTGTCTTATTTATTTCTTTTTTAATTCATTTGTATTAATTTTATATTATTATTTATTTGTCTTTTTTATTCGTTTGTCTTTGATTTATTTTCCTTCATTTATGTATTATTAACTTATTTGAATTTATTTGTCTTTTTTTAATAAATTTTTTAAATAAAAAGCATTTATTTTAAATTAATAATATTTAATTATTTCGGCTACAAGGAGGATAACACAGAAACATACGTTCTGTGTCGACCACATAATCCTTTTGATATATATATATATATATATACATATATATATATATATATATATATATATCACAGGGTAAAAAAAATGTCAGTTTTTACTAATATCATGTAAACCCTAATATTAACCAGTCACTAATCTCTGACAGTAACTCAACCTACTCTATTAATTAAAGAGGCTTTTTATCAGTAATTCCTGCAAAATAAAAGATAAAACATATGCATGCTGTATTGACTCCTCTGTGCAAATGTCAACTAATTCTTCTGTATCGTTGGCAGAAAACAAAAGAAAACCATAAACTAAGGCAGCGGGGTAGCGAGGCCAGCCATGCGGCCCTGTTCAGTTAGTTTAGCAAAACGGGTCGATTTATACCTCTGTGACACCCTTTGACTGTCTTAAAGAGTTGTAACCATAGCAACATGCATATATGACATACTGTATGTTCAACATCCAAAAACTGACCAATCAAAATCAAACGTGTCATCTTTTGCAGCTTTACCGACGCTGTTGTGTTGAGTCATTTTAAACCTGTTGGATGATGCATGCAGACTTTGCACAGGAATTACCCACAACCCCCCACTCATGCAGCTCTTCACATACTCATTTTTCCACCACAGAGGCATAAATCCACCGTAAGATGTTTCCCTACCCAATCAGCTTTATTCTTTTCCCCTGCGACCCCGCTAAGGCCCGCCTCCTGCAAGAGTTCAACAGCAAACTGACAAGTGAGAGGCACACAGCAGCCCAGACACTCAAAAACATCCCAAAAAACATTGGTCTGGACTCAAACTCTGGGAAAAAAAACAACAACATGCACTTTACAGCTGTTACAGGTTTCCCCTTATTATTGTTGGGGGGGTGGGTGATTCCAATGAGAAATGTGTGTTATGTTAAATGACTTGAGGACACAAAGATCATGCAGGGCGCTGAGGCAGTAGTGAGTGGAGGAAGTGGTGAGGTCTGCAGCGACTGGACACTGAGCTGCATCCTGTTGTTCCTACTTTTATTAGTTTGACATGAAAGGCACTTAAAGAGCAAAAGACATCAAGTTGAATTAATATTTAATGATAAAGATGTCTTGTTTTTTTTGTTTTTTTTTATTTTCTTCTTTGTAACTTTGATATTTTATTAAAAAAAAGACTTGTACTTTCTGGAAGAAACAGGTTTTTGGTAACAAATATGAAAAAAAAAATACAAATTTAACATGTTTATCTGATAATGATTCTAAACATGAAGAGTTCTGTGGGTGCTGCTTTAATTCCCAATTATTTATTCAGAATTAAAGCTATTTCCTTTGTGTTTATATGGACATGTTAATTCCGAATTCACATGGGAAACAGGTTTATTCTGTTCTAGTTAATTCAGCTTTAAGAGCTGGGGGGTACAGAGGGTTCTGATTGGACACAACGCCCATGTGACATCTACCAGAAAAAAATAATTGCGTCCACTTCCTGTTTTGTTGAACACTCTTTCCATTATATTTAATTCTTCCAAATATCTAATCAAATACTTAACTTTGTCGTGACTCAAACGCTTGCTTCATACACTGTCGTCAGTGTGGAATAAATGCATCATCAATGTGAAATATATAGGGGCGTCATGGCAACAAGACCAGGAGCATGTGAAGAACAACAGGAATAATGAACTGTTTACATGTGACAGGAATGATCTTATTCAGGATTAACTTCAGAATAAACCAGCGAATTTATTCAGAATTAAGTTGAATTCGGAATTAACATTTTCAACTGGAACTGGGTGTTTATATGGTTCATCCTAAAGCGGAATGAACTTTTATTCGGAATTAAACAGGAATAAAAACTCCCATGTAAACAGTCTGACTGTCTCACACCACAGAATATAAAACACTAGATTCCATTCATCAATAGTGACACATTTCATAATATTGTACATATGCAGTGTTTCCCCCAGTGGACCACCAGGCCTGGCTGTTAATACCAGGAACCTCATTAAAAAGAGAGACACGGTGTTGAAAGAGGAGAAAAAGAGTTGAGGAGTTAAGGCGGTGGTCCTTACGTAGTTGTCCCTGGCGGACCAGGTGGGATAGAGCTGCATATGAAGTTGTCTCTCCTTCCGGGCCAGCTCGTAGTATTTGGCCTGTTCCTCCCGGGTCAGTGCGTGCCACTGCAGACATGAACAACAGGACACACAAACGTTTTCACATATGTGATTCATTAAAGCGGCACAGAGGATCATATGCTGCCCTCTGTACACACCACGGTTTCCACCTGTTTGACCTGTTGTCTCTGGAAGACGCTACAGGACGTCAAAACGAAGACAAATTGATTCAAAAACAACTGTCTGTCTCATTACACACATGTATATATATATATATATATATATATATATATATATATATATATATATATATATATATATATATATATATATATATATCAGCACTTTTCATACATGGTGCATGTAGCTCAAAGTGTTTTACATCAGACCCCCCCCCCACATTGTCCTGCAGTTGTAAAAACAAGTTAAAAGATTAAAAAAGAATTAAACATAATAAAATAAACAATAATAGTAATACAATAAAAGTAAATATATAAAATAGCAGAAGTCAAAATGTAATTAAAAGCCAAGTATGAACACTGGGAGCGGACCTCAGACCCTCAGGTCGACCGCTCCATAGTTTAGGGAAAATAAAAAGTAAATGAAGCCTCACCATGTGTTTTAATGTCAACTCTAGGAACAATTAAAACTTTTACCACCTGAGGGTCTGGGTCTGAGATGTTAAACTGAGCCACAACCATGAAGACACTTAAAAACCAGTAAAAGTACTAATGTCTCACCCTCCGTCCCAGTATCTGGTTAATGGCGGCGCTCTCCTTTAACGTGCACTCTGCAATGACCTTGGCTCTCATCTCCTTCATATACAACATGAAGGCGTTCAGTGGCTTCTTGATGACTGGCTTCTTGGGCTCCTTCTCACGCTTAGCCTCCACCTGTGGTTTCCTGATGGGGTTCAAGTACAGGAAGAAAAAAAAAGGACATGGATTACTGTGGCAGAAGGAGCATGAACTCGTTACCCCCCCCCCCCCCCTGAAGGGGTGAGGGGTATTATGTTTGATTCAGTTTGTCTGATTTTAAGCAGGTTTACGCAAAAATTACTGGACTAATGTCTTTAAAATTTTCAGAAAAGGTGTGAAGACGTCCAGAGTTGATGCCATTACATTTTGGTAAATGTAGATCAAAGGTCAATGTGTTTTGGCAATGATAAAAGAAAGGGCAAATCAGGTAAAATGTGTGCAAGGGAGACGGGGGTTTGTTGTGTCAGTCATTACTTTTTTCTTCTTTTTTAAAATATGGATATGGAGGTTAAGGAGACACTAAGACAGAGGAGTCAAACATGCGGCCCGGGGGCCAAAATCGGCCCGCCATGGTGTCCAACCTGGCCCCTAGGATGAAGTTGTGAAATGCAAAAATTTCACAAAATATATGAATAATTAAGGAAGTTAAAATAATTTGACATCAATTCAATCTAACATGGATCAGACCATGATCATAATAAAAAATAAACTCCGAAAAATGCTAATGTTCTTCTTTGAGTGAAAAAAAGGGAATAAATAAAAAGACTAGCCTGTTCTGAAATGTGACATTTTACCACTATTGTGAATGTTGTGTATTTGTAAATCCACTCTTATCTTTAAGTTGTGATGCACATGTATAAATGATCAACTAAAGCGCAATATTGTTAATATTGCACTTATTTTTATGAAGTATTTTCACGTTGTTAATATTTGTTCAAGTACAGTTCATACATGTAAACATTTTCATTTAGAATTTTATTATTTTAGCTCAAAAACATAGAGAAAACTTTGGAGTTGACATTATTTATATGTTTTAATCCTATTATTTCTATTGTTCGACTGGCCCTCTGTGTACCATATTAGGCTGAATGTGGAACTAAAAATGCACGTGTCAATGATGGCAATACTTACACATACATGCTCCTGTCATATTGGTCATGCTCCTGTTTGCCTGAGGGGGGAACTATGGCGGGGTGGGGGATTCCTGTTGGGTGCATGCCTGATGGGCCCAGCATCAGAGAGTGAGGGAACCTGGAGGAGGACAGACAGACAGACAGAAAAGGACAGCCTTCAACTAAACAGAACTCAGTCAGTCAGGCGTCGAGGACGGTGAGCAACATGGCTGCAGTTTAGCAAAGAGCCTGAAAGCGCCAAAAGCATAGATGAAGGTAGCTGAATGATTTTATTTATTTTTAATTCACTTCCTAATGTTGGGTTTTAAATATGTTTATTTATAATTCCAGGAAAAATAGGTTGTGTTTTTCAGCCTAAAGAAGAATAAAAACACTCGAAGGTTGTTGTAATTCAGGCACAAAAGGGTTAATTTATGACTAAAATAATTGTAAAATATGAGTACTTCAAACCATTTTCTTACACTGTAAACCCCAACGTTCATAATAATTAAATATATTAAGCTGTATCCTTGAATGGAAAGCTGTAATGTTACATGTTTGACCACTAGAGGGGGCTCACATCACACAGACAAGAGCATATTCTTACAGTATGTTTCAGTCATTGTTCAAGTACATGGATAAAAATCTTAATTGTAAATTGTCCTCTTTTTGGGTTTTTTTTTCCAAGCAGTGGGTATTTTCAGAACTAATTATTTGTTGTAAAACTTCTTAAACTGTTCAACGCCCTAAAAAGCTTAACTTTATCAATAAAAAGTGTATATATATATATACTCTGTTATGCAACAATGCTGAATGTCTAAAATCCAAACACAGTATATTGTCACAATTGTAAAATCTAACTTAAGCTTCAAATGAAACCTACACGATTAAAATTAGAGCTTCAGACTTGACACGTTTGCAAAGAAAGCACGGTGAAGAGGCGGATATGCAACAAGCACCTATCTAAATTCAGCGAGGTGTGTTTGTGTGTGCAGCAGCTTGAGCAAATAAGACAGAAAACAAACATTTTCAGCATCATTTGGAACTCTTTCCAAACTCAGAGCAAGGTCACTAATAATTCCATGGTTGGTATCGATATTCTCTGCATGTCTGAAAAAGGTATGAGATGGTTTGGTAGAATCAAAGCAATAAAATAACTGTCAATATATTCATGTCCACAGACTGAATATCTGTGTGTATTTGTCTGCGGTTGTGCATGAAATAAATATTTGTGAATTCTCAAACGAGTCCAGTCGTGCATAAAATATATTGTGTGTATTTTATCCCTCAGGATACAGATGGAAAAATAACCACTTCAAACTTTACAGGTAGTTTTCCTCTGGTATGAACACGACTTCCCACAAGTGTCACCTATGGTGTCAGATAGATTCATGTCCACAGATTGGACACTTACACCGAGCCTATGACGTCCCACAAGTGACACAACTGTCAAATACATCGTCACTGCATCCACAGGCATCATTTGTTGAGAAAAGAAACATGGATCAGGTCTTCAGGTGAACCCTCATAGACATATTGTTTACAAGGCTACGTGAACTGACGTCTCCGAACTATGAAATATATCCTTTAAAATTAAGAATGAGTACTTTTAAGTGTAGCCAAAAATGTCCTCACATTAAAATCCTGTCAACTCTTTGCACCGAGGGATTTTATGGTGAACTATTTTCTTTAGAGCGGAGTCAGAAAATGACGTCTCAGGATATCACATGATCTGTTCTGGACCAATTGAGTTATCCATTTTTGACAACAGACCAGCTGACAGTCTGTGTGATTACATTAGTGGAAAACAATTCTCCCAAACACCCTCTAAACTGGGCCACATACCTTCTATGTCCTAAATACTGCTTTATATAGATAATAATGTATATATGTGGTATATTGAAATGTTTATATTATTATCATTGGAATAAAAATAATATATTTATTATTATTATTATTATTATTATTATTATTATTATAGTACAAAATATGGTGTCATGGTCAATGATCAGGACTATTAGTGTATTAATTCTCTTAGGTTATTAACTCTACAGTACAGATCAACTGACCTTATGATCAATGTTTCTTTTCTCAACAAGTAATGCCTGTGGATGCAGTGATGACATATTTTGACAGTTATGTCACTTGTGGGAAGTCGTAGGTTAGCTGTAAGTCGTACTTGTAAAGTTTGAAGTTTTTTAACAAATATCCAATCTATGGACACGGATCTATTGACAACTATGATGACACCATAGACGTAGCTGTAAATATTGAATTGGTACTTGTAATTTTTAAAGTCGTAGCTGTAATTTTTGCTGTATCTGTAACGTTTCCATTCATATTCTGATGGATAAAATACACATAATATATTTTATGCACGACTGGACTCATTTGAGAATTCACAAATATTTATTTTATGCACAACTACAGACAAATACACACTGATATTCAGTCTGTGGACATGAATATATTGACAGTTAATTTACTCCATAAAATTAACTCTTTATTTTAATGGTTGGATCAGAAAAACCTATGAACGGGATCAAAAAAAAAAACAAGCAAACATGAGGCAGAAACACTGAGGATTCATAAGCAAACTCCAGCTGCTACAGAAGGAGAAGAATGTGTGTGTGTTTGGTGTGTGTGTGTGTGTGTTTGGTGTGTGTGTGTGTGTGTGTGTGTGTGTGTGTGTTTGGTGTGCATGTTGAATTCTGCAGCAGCGACTGGCTCGGCTCGGCTCTGTTTGCTTACACTGAGCCTGTCCTGTTCACAGCACTTCTACAGCAGCGAGGCAGAGGAAGCTGAACATGACTCTGCTGTGATGAAGAGTCTGGCCTTGAACATGTGCTGTGAACAGGAGGACTCCACCAAGCGCAGCGTGTCGTTGTCTCTGAAGCGCACACTGGGTCGGGTTCAGGTCGACCCGTTACGATACCTGGAGTAGGAGGAGGTGCCGGAGAGGTTGGAGGAGTAGGACTGCCTGAATCCACAGGAGGACAAACCAGGATAGACTGGTTGACTCTGCCTGCCACAGCACAGCAGAGGACACATGTGACTGAGGGGGCGGGGCTTTAACATCCAACTGTAACTTTATGTCAAAGGTCTCAAACTCATTGTTTTCATTTTCTACATTCAGCCTGATTTGATCTACATTAGACCAGAGGCGTAAAATGAAAACCTAATAACCTAAAACATTTATGTCATTGTTTTAATGTAAAAATAAGAACCCCCAAAACATTAAATTATGAAAATACTTTTAGAAATTATCCAGATGCAAAAAAAGTGAAATTTCATAAAGAACAATTTTAATAATATTCTGCTTCAGTTCATCATTAGTCAATGTTTTATTATGAATAAGTGCGTTTTACTCTATTTTTTACTGCATCTTACTCTTTCAGTGTATTGTTAGTGAATTTTACTCCATTTTTATTCCATTTTACTCCATTTTTAGTGCATTTTACTCTACTTCTAGTGCATTTCAGTGTATTTTTACTCCATTTTATTCTATTTTGTCAATTCCATGTCATCTTTTTTTTAAATAAAATACAAATTTGGAAAATTAAAAAAAAATCAAGAATAAATAAATAAAGAGATGAATAGAATGAATAATAATAATAAAAAAAATAAACAAATAAAAATAAAATAATAAAATAAAGAAAAATATATCTTTTTTTTTAAGTAAACACATCTTCAAACCTTTGAAAACGTTCACTTTACACCTGTTTCCCCTCATGCTTTATGAGGACTTCCAGAAAAAAAAATGTGATAGGGCCACATCATTTCTATTTTACAAGTGGGGACCTTTATTTATTCATTTTCAACCCTCGTGGGGACCTGAATTTTGGTCCCCATAGTGTCAGAGTTCCCAATGGTGTGACTGTGTAAACATATTAATGTCCCCATGAAGATAGGAATAAACACACACACACAGACACACCGTGGGGGGTAGAGGGTGGGGAGGGGACGCCACTAAGAGCCTTTGATATGGAGAAAGCCACACTTCCACCTCCTCAGAGCCGACAGGACCCACCCACCCCCTCTTTACTGAATCATCATGATGTTACAACATATACACACACACACACACACACACACACACACACACACACACACACACACACGCTCACACACACACACACACACACACACACACACACACACACACACACACACACACACACACACAGCATTTAAATTGACTTTCCCATTGCCATCGCACTCTTCCACAATCATCTTCTCTACAACATGTCAACCCTGTAACATTCATTCACAGCCTGTAAATCTGACAAACATGCGACGACACAATATATGTTTGAACGTCGACATCACAATGTACGTGTGTGTAATAGTCATATCGCAGGCCCTGCAATTATTTTTTATTTTTGATCATTCTTTTTATTTTTTTTTTACTTTTTAAAATATATTTTTATCTTACTTATCTATTTATTTAATTACATTTTGAATGTATTATTTATTTATTTATATTTATTTATAAATAAACAATAAACATGTGTGGTGGTGCAGGTCCTCCCAGGGTATCCAGGGTATCTGCCCAGTCCAACTTTACTTTTTTGAATCAACAGTGCCTTGGATCCTCCTTTTTTGAAAAGATTCTATGAAAATGTGTATTTGAAAATTGCCAAAAACGGCAGTGGTGCTTTGCGATTGTTGGTCTTTTACAAGTTGCCATTGTTCTCCAGTTTCTTCTCACCATCCAAATACATGCACTGATAGGTTAACTGGTTAACTAGTTAACTGGTTAATCTAAATCACCCATAGGTGTGAATGTGACAGTGATTGTTTGTCTATATATGTTCAGCCCTGAGATGAACTGGAGACTCATACAGGGTGACCTCTGACCCTGCCTTCACCCATTGTAGCTGGATTAGACCCCTGTGACCCTAGTGAAGGTAAAGCGGGTTCAGATGACGAGACGAGAGGCGTCGTTCTGTCTTCCACATTCATACAAGTATTCAGAGATTGTTTAAATTTTGACCTTTCTGCTAAATGCGACCTTGACCTTTGACCTTTTGCAACATTGATAATTTTCTTATATGTATATATGCGTCAGTGTGTGTAATATTATGATCATATATCCAGTATTGATTAAGTTTTAGTGTGATATGTCTATGTTTGACAAACGCAAACAGTGTTATAGATGCTGACATGTCACCTTTGACCTTCAGAGATCTCAAAAACTATTGGCCATAGATGATAACAACAATTAATGAGAATTGTAGAAATCTTCATTCCGCATCGTTTGGTACCAATCTGAAAGTTCTGTGACCCTCAGTTCTTGAGTTACAACCCATAATGTGATTTTGACCTTTTAGTTAATTGTGACCTTGACCTTTGACCTTTACTCAAATGGATCCTTGCATCAGATGTGCATTAGCTATATGTATATGCCCATGTGATTTCATGGTAATATCTCAAGTATTCATTGAGTTATAGCATGATATGTCTCTGCGGACACACACACACACACACACACACACACACACACACACACACACACACACACACACACACACACCAGTGTTGGGTTAGATTAAAAAGGTTCGTTATAAACGTTGAGTCATTTTTCATAAAACAGTCATGAATGCTTAATGGCAGCTGCTATAAATGTGTTATGAACTCACCCTTTAATTAAAGTGTTTTTCTAATATCGTGTCGCTCTACATGCGACTCATTCCATCACTTATGTTTCTTTTTAAAACTCTTGAGTAAAAGTTCAGCCACCGATGTCATAAACGTCCTGAGTGACGGCGACGCCACACTGCGTTAAAGGCATGACTGGACAGAGGCATGCTGGGAATGAAATGGGGGGAAAATGCTCTATTGTGCAGCTGGGCATTAATTATTTCTTTGTCAGTAATTGAATGTGAGGTTAGATTACAGGCCTGCAGAGTCCTACATATGCAGAGTTAATGTTGTGTATCAAATATAATCCTAAACAAAGTCAAAGTAAATATTGTCTAAAAACATCTACTTTACTTTCTCTGAATACAACCGACTGTAAACTTGTGCTGTTGCTCGGTCCTGTGCTCACTTTTTGCCCAGTGTTTGACCTCTCTGTCAGTTTAGACACACCCAATCTCAACATCCCATAATTCCAACAATCTGTCAGGACATATTTCAGCAGTGATTCTTTAAATCCTCTTATTATGTTTGTGATCTGTCCCTCTGTTCCTTTTAAAAAACACAGCTTTGTTTTAGTTTTAATTTGCTTGATGTGTTATTAATTGTAAATTTGTTTATCGCAAAGCCTGTATTGAACGCGTCAGGGTTTAAGTATTTAAAGAATTTCATGTTCATTAGCTCGTGCTACATTTTAGGTTGAGAATTTAGAATGAATGAATGTTTTTTTTGTTCAACTTTATTTTGAATATTTAAAATTAGAGCTGTACAATATATTGTTGGAGCATCAACACTGCAATGTATGTGTGTTTAATAGGCGTAGCACAGGTCTTGCAACTACTTATATTTAATTTTTTATTTATTTGTTTTTATCTTAGTGTTGCACCGACCGATCGACTGCTGATCATCATTGGCCGATATTGCTTAAAAATAGCCTGATCGGTGATTGGAAAAACATGCCGATCAAAAAGCCGATCATGTCACGTAAATTACTAACAACCAGGGCTGTAGTACTCGAGTCCGGACTTGGACTCAAGTCTGATTTTTTTATGGTCTTGGACTTGTCTCAAACTCGCTAGTATTTGACTGGGACTTGTCTCGGTCTCGTCCACTGTCTTTATTTTGTTAAAATATTCCTGGAAAAAGGCATCATTCATCTGGGTAAGTTAACTGTCGAAGACAAAGACACTGAACCCTTCGTCTCCCAGTAGGACTGACAGAACCTTAAGAACCTACTGGTGTATGAGTGTGTGTGAATGGGTGAATGTGAGGCTAATGTAAAGAGCTTTGAACCATGAAGGTGGAACAACTATAGAAGTGAAGAACATTTACATATGTCATAATATCACCTGCTGCTGGATTCTTCGTCTCTAACTCTCTGTAAACTCCTCCATTATTGACATTAGTCGTTGTATTTGACCATAATTAACATTCTTATGACACAGAACATAAACACTGTGTCCTCCTCGTTCTATATTCTAGTTTATAGTAGCACTGTCTTCTACTTCCTGGTGTGATTGTTGAATTTATTGTTTAAAGAAAACATCACTGTGGTGGACGTTAGTGTCACATTAACCCCTCCCATGGTTCCTACTGTCCTGTCGGAATGCAAACCTGAAGGTTCCTTAGGAACTATATAGTTCCTAGAACTAAGTTCTTAGAACTACTCTGCTTCTATAAACAAGGATTTCCTTCTGAAAATGCTCATCTACACACAGATGAAAAACTGAAGACGAGACGCCACTTTTGCATCTTCTTTTTTCATCGTCTTCATTTAAACGTAGCCTGTGACCCCTGAAAGAAAATGAGTTTGAGACCCCTGCACTAGAGGAAGCTCATGTCGTTAGTTGATCCAAGTCCAAATTGAATTATAACGTCACTTTTCAAACGTCTCCGCAGACATTTCAATAATGCGACATATTTACGGAGCCGTGATCCCTCCAGCAAAAATCTGCATCTTTGCAAACAACAAAACAGCCTCAAATAATTCCTGTTTCCTCTTGTTCAGAGACATCCACACAACAACCAGTCCCCAGGCCATGGGGGGGGGGGGGGCAGACATATGGAGGTGGTCACAAAGAAACAAAAGACAAAAAAAAAAAAAAAAAAATAGGCTAATTGTCAAAAACAAACAACGACGTGACATTTAACAATCGCTCTCTATTTCATCCTCGAACAAAGCGGCTCAGTACGAGGAGCCAAAAACCAGCAGATAATCTGGGTTAAAGGAGATTAACGCTTAATAATTATTATGAAAACCCAAAGCCAAGTGTTGTCTGAGAAAGATAAAAACATCTGTAAATTATGGAGCAGTGTCTGGACAGTAACGTGAAAAAAAGCTAGACACATGTAAAAGGGAAGTTTTTAAGCCTCCCCTTTTCAAATCTGCATGACATTTGACGTAAGCTTTCAACAGTTCCTGCAGGGATTTAGTCCAGGCCCAGATACTGTAGTTTGTAATAAATGGATTTGTGTTGATCCATAACTCAATGGATGCCTGACATTAGAAGTTGACAATCAAACAGCATGACGTTGGAAGCTGGTAAATGAAGTGATGGAAACACTGGAGCAAATGTAGAACAGCTGTGGCTTTGAGTCTGGACCACAACTGGGACCTGGTCTACACCCTCTTCTGTATCAGTGAACTCAAACCCAAGACCAGAGGTGGAAGTAACTCAGTCCATGTACTTCCTTTACTGTACTTCAGGAGATTTTTTAAGTATCTGTATTTATTTTTCTGGCAACTTTTTACTTTTACTTGTATCAATACCTGTACTTTATACTATATATATATATATATATATATATATATATATATATATATATATATATATATATATATATATATATATATATATATAAAATGTTCCTCTCGCCCCACATGGGCGGTGTCTCCTTCAGACTCGGGTCCTCTACCAGAGGTCTGGGAGCCTGAGGGTTCTGCGCAGGATCTTAGCTGTTCCTAGCAATGCGCTCTTTTGTACACAGATCTCTGATGTTGTTCCTGGTATCTGCTGGAGACATTCTCCCAGCTTGGGGGTCACTGCCCCTAGTGCCCCCATCACTACTGGTACCACTGTTGCCTTCACACTCCACATTTTCTCTAACTCCTCTTTCAGCCCTTGGTATTTCTCTTCTCTTCTCATGTTCTTTCTTTCTGATGTTGCTATCACTGGGGACTGCTACATCTATCACCACCACTGTCTTCTCATGTTTATCCACCACCACTATGTCAGGCTGATTGGCCATCACCATCTTGTCAGTCTGGATCTGGAAGTCCCACAGGATCTTGGCCTGTTTGTTCTCTGTCACCTTTGGGGGGTTCTCCCATCTTGATATATATATATATATATATATATATATATATATATATATGTATGTACACACAATTCTGTCTTGCGAGATTTGTAATCCAGCAAGCAGCCAGAAAAGACATTGGAAAATACTGGAATTACTGGGGTATGATTTGCTGGGGACCCCCCCCTCTGGTTTTGGACATTGGGTTCGTTATGGTTCACTGATATTGCTGCCCGCATGCGTCCAGACCCCCTGGGATCCCACCTTAGCCGGAGTGCACCGGCCACTGTGGGGTTTCTGGGAGACCCTCTGACTCGCGTGTGCATGACTCCTGTGTTTCCAGATGGGTCGGGTGGGTTGCCTACATCACAGCTGACCCCCGGCAACTGTTATACGTGGGCCGGTCCCCGCTCTGGTGAGGAAGTGGTGAAGTCCAGGCAGAAGGTTCTTTAAAGCCCGGGCACTGCCGCAGAGAAAATGCACCTGAAGGAAACACACCTGGCGGGGGTGCATTTCCTCATTCGGACGTCAACACATTTGGACCTCAACTTCCACAGTCCAGCGCCAGATTTGATTTACAAAAAAAGGAGAAATATATAATTTTATTTATTTTATTTTAACTTGAATAACATTTTATTTTAGTTTTAATTTGTAGAGGAAGAAGTTTATTAAAAGTTAACGCTTACAGAGTTATAAAATCCACGTGCAACTCATTAAAATAAGTCTGTTGTCCATTCATATAATTTGTAATTTAGTTTTATTAAAATCTCTTCTCATCTCAATCTCGTGAACCCAAACTTGTTTCTCATCTCGTGAGCTGAGTGTCTCGTCACACCCCTAATAAATATATATAATATACAGTAAAAATACAGTATATATATTTTTTAAGTGTATTTTAACTGTTTATTTCTTTAAGTGTTGCATCGCTGCAGACTGCCTTGATCAGGACTTCCTTGTAAAAGAGGTTCTTACACTCAATGTGATATTTCCTGGTAAAATAAAGGTTAAATAAAAAAAAAATTCCATTTAAAGCGTGCACTAATCTTCTATTGTTCTAATTTTTTCAGTAAATTGATAGGAACAGGATTTCATCTTAGTTTTTGTTGCCTTGTCTTTTGGGTCCTTCACATTCCTTTTGTTCTGACCAGAGGCGAACACTAATGTTGACAGGAGGTGGTGGTGGTTTCTATGCCAACACGAATTTCGGGTGAGCCACAGTGACACCAGGTGAGACGGTGATGTATGGCCCAGTGCCCTAGGTCACACTGGGTGTAACACTGGATAATAAATGATGATGTTTGAGCAGTAATTAGTGGAAATTTACTGAAGACTGCTTAGAAAAATGACATCTGTGAAAAATGAATTTTCCAGGCTTAAGGGAAATGATAGATACGAGGGTCTTTTCATTAGGAGAGTTAGGGGTTTAACACTAAGGCTTTGTTGTCTCTTAAGTTCATCTTTTAAAAAGGATAACAACACTACCCTTAATTTGTTAAAAATGACTATTGCACTTTGTTTTTGACTGTTGTACAGCTGTTTTCTACTGGAAATGATTTATTTATTACTTTATTTTCTTGCACTTAATGCACTGTGGGTGATACTACATGTTCCTTCTTCTTATTTTTTAATTAAAAAGTGAAAATTATGAGATAACAATAAAAAATTATTAGATAAAAAGCCAACATTTTGAGATAAAAATGTCAAAATTTATGAGATAAAGACAAAATTCCAAGTCACTATGCACTACCAGAATTGATCCATAAGACACACTGTTGTTTTTGAAGAAAAATAAAGTCTTTTAAGTCGCCTTATAGTTTGGAAAATACGGTATATTTACATCCACCAAGGAGCTTATGTTTGTGCCGGTTTGTTTGTCTGTCTGTTGTTAACATTGTGGGCAGATTTTGATGACATTTTCAGGGTAGGTTGGCTACCTTGGTGGAGGTCTGCGCTCTCACAGTACTTTTGTAGTTTGTTAAATAAGATTTTTTGAGATTTGTTTTTATTTGACAAAGGAAAAAAAACCCAGTATCCAAATATGGGCAGCCTGAGTTGATCATCGGCGAAGGCTGATGGGGAAAAAAATCTATATAATTGGATCACTAGTAAAATATTTCACAAAATAAAGTTTGGAGAATTACAAAAAAAACCCTGGGGATTTGTCGAAATCATGTCATTAATGTCACCTAACATTGGTTGGATGATATTATTGTAATAGCTTTGTGTGTGTGTGTGTGTGTGTGTGTGTGTGTCCGCAGAGACATATCATGCTATAACTCAATGAATACTTGCGATACCACCATGAAATTACATGGACGTATACATATAGGTAATGCGCAACAGAAGCAATGATCCATTTGAATAAAGGTCAAAGGTCAAGGTCACAATTACTTAAAAGGTCCAAATAACATTATCAGTTATAACTCAAAAACGGAGGGTCACAGAACTTTCAGATTGGTACCAAACGATGTGGAATGAATATTTCTATAATTCCTATAATTGTTGTTATCACCTACGACCAATAGTTTTTGAGATCTCTGGAGGTCAAAGGTGACATTTCGTAAAATTAACTTGTGTAACACTGTTTGTGTTTGTCAAACATAGACATATCACGCTATCACTTAATCAATACTAGATATATTATCATAATATTACACACACTGACACATATATACAGATAACGAAATTACCAATATTGCAAAAGGTCAAAGGTCAAGGTAGCAAAAAGGTCAAAATCACTCTAATTAATGTCATAGAAACTTGAGATTGGCACAAAATAGGGGTGATATTAGGCATTCTCTGAATACTTTTTGTTCCAAAACAATAGATTGTTCGGCCCTGGTTATGGGGTTAGGTTTAATTTCGTTTAACTTAAATTTCATGTTACTGTTTTCCATTGACAGAGAGCCCATAGCAACAATACTAGCTCACACCTTAGAAAAATACTTGTTCTTACAAGGTCATCACATGTACGCACAGCACCCATGAGTCATGATTTGTTGAGCTATGTATGTGCATTTATGTGTGAGTGTCAAAGCCTCACCAGCCCATGGAGGGAGTGATCTGTCCAACACCGCCTGGAGGGAGGGAGTAATACCCTGAGAGGTCCTGGGACTGGTGTCTGTGAACGCCTGCAGGACAAACACACAAAGTGTCATTAATGAACCTTCATTAGCACAACTGTAATCTGCTTTTCCTCCTGTTTACTGTCACTTAAAGGGTCATAAGGGTCACACAAAGTTAGTTAATGTTGAGGTTTGGTCTCTTGAGGACATTTGGACACACATATACACACACGCAAGCACACACACACACACACACACACACACACATACTCGTTTACATGTCTCATAAGGACCAAGTTTGTAATTAAGTAGCCATTGGGTAGTGAGTGTAAACACATTTTTAAAAATATTTGATATTGATAATGATGAAATAAATGTAAAAAAAAAAAAATTTAAATGAATGAATATAAAATAATAATCATGTAAAAAATATATACTTAAAAATAAACAATATTCCCCGTGTCCCTAGTGAGGATAAAGCGGGTTCAGAAGACGAGTGAGTGAGTGAAAATAAAAAATATCTAAATGAATACGAAATGAAAAAATAAAATAAATACATACATAACAAATAAATCTGTAGTAAACACATCTTCAAACCTTTGAAAAATACATGTTTCACTCAGCACCTTCCCCCCCCCTGCTTTATGGGGACTTCCGGAATTTTTTTTTTTATAGGGCCACATCATTTCTATTTTACTAGTGGGGACCTATATTTATATTTAACCCTCGTGGGGACCTGAATTTTGGTCCCCATAGTGTCAGAGGTCCTCATGGTGTGACTCTGTAAACATATCAATGTCCCCATAAAGGTAGGAATACAAGCACACACACACACACACACACACACACGCACACACACTGTCAATTCAGCTACAAAGAACAGTCTGGGAACCTATTATTAAACACAGAGACACCCTTAACACTGTTCTGTTCCCATCCTGTGTGTGTGTGTGTGTGTATGTGTGTGTGTGTGTGTGTGTGTGGTGACTAGTGTGAGCTAATGTCTCCAGTTGGTTTCACTGGTTTATTCAACAAGGACTTGGTTAAAATTCCACATGGGTTGAGACATGCAAACACGTGTAAACACAGTCAAACAAACAAAGCGTTTTCCTTCACATTCTTCGTTTCTGCATTTAGTAAAAATGTTTTCCAACAAAAGACACACAGACAGTTGTGTGTCCCCACACAGTAACTATCCAGCTTCAGTCTCTTCTCTTCTTTGTACCCTTCAAAGGAAGTCATTTGTCAACAGGCAGCACCTAGCACTTAGCGTGGCCCGGCTGCTAACCTGTGTTTGCAGCAGAGGAATGCTGCAGATGACTGTAATTTGGCCGCGGCTCCGGGCCTGTTCAGGACCCTGAGACGCTATAAATCTGGACAACAGGAATGTGACTGTGTCAGTCGACCTGTCTCACCACTCCGGTCTTCCCTCCCCTCCCTCTGTCTGTCCTGCCACGCCCTTCCTCCCACTCATGCCTCCTTCCTCCCCCTCTTTGTGCCCTCTTACTCACCCCTTTTTCTACCTTTTACCTCTTTACTCCTTCCCTCACGTTTGTCCTCTGTTCTTACACTTCTTTATTAAAGCCATCAGATGTCCGTCCTTATCATTCACCTCTCCCTCATATTTCTTTTTATCGTATTTTTCGGACTTCATCGGTGTCCACACGCACTAATGTTAAAGGTCTCGGTTCTAGATGAAAGCTCCTGAACTGGGTCTTGATTCAGGTTTAACTTGAGGTGAGACAATAAGGAGGTCTAGATCCACGGTTCTCAAACTGGGGTCCGCGGACCCCTAGGAGGACGTGGCGCATGTCCAGGGGGTACGCGAAATTATTCAGGTTTTTTTTTTTTTTTGCTGTTTTATTTTGAAATGCGGAAGTTTTATTTTGTAGCGAGTGGGCGGAAGTAACAGCGCTGTTTGACGCCAGCTTGACTAAATTGAGACGGAGCGAGTCACAGGCTATTTTTAGCCACCCTGCAGCGAACATGGATCGATTTTTGTGTCCGCCAAGTTCATCAAGAAGTGGTAAAAGAAATGACAATGAAAATGACAACGACAAAAACAAACGCCCTAACCCTAAAAAGAGAAAGTACATTGATAGTTATATTGAGTTTGACTTCATTGAGAACAATGATGGGAGACCAAAATTCCACCAAAAGTCTCTGTCTGTCTGTCTGTCTGTCTGTCACACACACACACACACACATGGTTTTGTGTGTATTTTGTTCCGTTTATTATTTTAAAATTATTTAAAATTGTTGTTTCTGAAGTGTTCATTTATATTATAATACCTGAAAATGTGGCTGGTTTGCACAAAAGCACTATTAAAAAAGGTTATCATTGTTTCATAATAATCATTGTTGAAGTGTTTTTTTTTTTTATCATTTTCAGTATCGTGAGGATGAGGGGGGACATGGAAAAATTTCACCCCTCCAAGGGGGACCTGGGCCAAAAAAGTTTGAGAACCCCTGGTCTAGATCATCCGGTCTCAGGTTCTTACAGTTTATTGACATCACATGTAAAGGACAGAGTTGATCAGCGCTGATGCCCACCCAAAACCCAATGTCCATTAGTTTACACTTTCTTCATTAATACATTTTCCCATTCTCCTTCTCCCCGCCCCTCCTGTCGTGGTCAGCTCTAATTGGTTCCCTACCTTCTGGTGTGTGGTCTTGGTTTGTGTCAGTCTCCTGTACTCGTCCTTGCAGATTATTTTTGTTTTTGACCCCCTACCTCATCTCTGCCCCAAACCCATAGACTGGCTCCTGCTTCAGCTGAACTAACTTAATGGGATATGTCTCACTGTCTCTCACTAAAGTCAACACCACCTGCTCTATGGCTTCAATCCTGGGTCATATTAGGGGACATGCATTCGCCTCATCATGTTCTAGGATTATACTCAACCATGTAGGGAATAAGATGACCAACACCTAACCCCTCATCACCACAGTAAGACAGCGTCAGCTTCGATTCCTTGGGCATATAATCAGAACACCGGACATATGCTCTGTATGTACTGACCAGTGATGTGCGGGCTGACCCGAACTGAGCGGGTGCCCGCGGTCATCTGCAGTTACGGGTCATTAAAAATATTTGTAATGATATTCGGGTTGCGGTCGGTCGGGTCATTTGTTGTTTGAGATAAACATTAATATAACCTAGTCCTAGAGTCTGGAGGGAGCAAGAGAGTTAGGAGAGTGGAAGCTCCGGAAACATACAAACCCAAAAAGTAAAGTTTGAGACACATTCACTGAGATTTTTTTTTTAAATAATGAGAGGCTAAGAGGTTGTCAGAGGTCTCTTTGGATGCTATAGGTTGCTGACCCCAATGACATCGGATTTTAACACGGAAACAATTTTAGGTATGTGAGTCAGGTCGTTTAATGTTCATAAAGGCCATTGATTAAATTTTTTCATGCGAGGTCGAGAAGCGGGTCTGGTCCGTTCTTTTCAAATACATTTATGCGGTTTGAGCTGCAGGTTAGTTAAAAAAGTGGTTGTACTGCGCATCACTGGTACTGGCAAAAGGCGCCCAGGACGCCAATAGAAATCAAAAATCCACCCATAACTTTTTGACTTATCTTGTTCACTAACAGACAGACAGACAGACAGACAGATGGACGGACAGAGAAACAAACACTTCCTTGGCAGAAGTAATGAAGTGGAAATAAAATAATCAGGAAGTACAATAATAATTAGTAGTATCAGTGTGTATGTGAAAATAGTGAAGGAAATGTACGCTTTGGAACTATTGACACATAAGATAAAGACTGAAGAACAACGAACAAAAAATGGTTTAACAGTAACGACCAACGACAGACCAAGGACTATTAAACTGAAACACAGGATAAAAAAAAATCAAAGAAACATTTCTTTAAATTTTTTTTTTATGTATGTTTTTTTATGCTCTGCTTTTCCACATATTTTTACATCTTTGACATCAGGTTAAAAATACTAAAAAAAAACCATGTGGTGCGTCTTGCTTTTACCACATAGAACATCCTTTCGTACGCACACTGGAGCTTTAACTCTTCCGGTGCAAAGGTTTGCAGCTTTGCAAATGCTTGGTGGCATCTAATATTATTACTTTTTCCCTTTTTTGACTTAAACTTTTATTGAATTACAAACAGACAGACAAAAAAAGATCAGACAATGAATACATTAAAAGCCTGGAAAAAAGACTTAAAAGAAGATGTGTTGGACAGAGGCACGTAAAGACGCTCAAACAATTAAGATTAAAATTATTACCAGATAAATGGTTGATGTGGACTTAACATAAACTCCATCTAAACAAGTATGATGAGAATATTCCTGATAACTGTATAAAAATCATTGTAAATGGGAGTATGAACATGGCAGAGATGGTCAAAGTACTGACATTCTGTACTGAAGTAGAAGTACAGCTACTGGTATGAAAAATACTCTGGTAAAAGTAGAAGTACTGACTAAACTCCTTTACTGAAGTAAAAGTAAAAAAGTACAACTTCTCAATTGTAATAAAGTAAAAAGTAAAACTGCTTTTTTTTTTGCTATGGATGAAATAATACTGATCGAAGCAGGAAAAAACTGAAAAATATTCAAAAATATCCAAAAATACAGCCTTTAAAAATGAGTTATTACTGCGTAGTGGATGTGTTTTCATGGGCCATGGTACTTAGTTTCAGTGGGTATGGACAGTATGGACATTTAGGAAAAATTCAAAAGTCATAAATAGGAGATTTAAAAAAAAAAAAAGTATAATTATGAGATAAAATAATCTAAATCAGGAGACAAAAAGAGAAAGTTATGATATGGAATAATTCACAATTTATGATTTACAACTTATTCTTCATACTGTCACATTTGTCTAGTTTGAAAAAGTAATGAGAATGTTAAGAGTATAAAGTACAGATACTTATACAAAAATGTAGGGAGTAAAAAAAAACAAAGTTGCCAGAAAGATAAATATTCAAGTAAAGTATAGATACCTAAAAACTTTACAGTAAAGGAAGTACTTCCATCTCTGGAACATGGTGAAGGATATGATCAATAAAATGACAAGTATCAATATAATATTGGTTTCAGGTTCAGGTACAGAAGGTGGAAATAACTGAACATCTATATCTACCATGAGCCAAAGGAAATTATATCTATAAATATAAATATAAAAATATAAAATCAACAGTTGTTCCTTATTCCACATTTCTCTCAGGTTAGAAGCTCCTTCCATACAGTTGGTCTCCAGGAAGTTAAAGAACGTCTGTCAGCTGATTGGCTTCCTTCCAGTTCATTATTATTATTATTATTATTATTATTATTATTATTATTATTATTATTCTTATTCTTATTCTTCTTCTTCTTATTATTATTATTATCATGTATCCAGTTGTTAACATGTTGACATTGGACCAGGTTTTTTCACCAGTGTAATTCAAGAAGCACAGTGTGGATCAAACAGATCTAAATATATTTCACATGGATTGTGTAATATTTTCCCCAAAGACTTTTTGTTTAATATGAGCCTTTGCAATTGGATAGACCACATAAGTTCTCTGGACAAAATTATAGTTGATAATCTTGCTTTTTTTAAATTAATTAATTAATTTTTTTACTGATTTTGAAGTGTTTTCCAAATATGGACCCAAACTACAGACCCCAAGTCTTCAGTCAGTTTCTCAGTTTCTTTGGACTCTTACTGTTTTTATTCACCAATTTGTATAAGTTTGATATTTTGTCCTCCTGTCACGAACATTATAACATTTATAACTACAGACGCTCTGGAAATTCATGACTTTGTTGCATTCTTTTTAAAAAAAACACAGTCCAGTACTTTATCTATCTATCTATCTATCTATCTATCTATCTATCTATCTATCTATCTATCTATCTATCTATCTATCTATCTATCTATCTATCTATCTATCTATCTATCTATCTATCTATCTATCTATCTATCTATCTATCTATCTATCTATCTATCTATCTATCTATCTATCTATCTATCTATCTATCTATCTATCTATCTATCTATCTATCTATCTATCTATCTATCTATCTATCTAATGCTGAAGGTGTAAAATATTCAATAAAAATCTAATCCTTTCTTTTCAACAGATTTAAATACTTAAATGCAGTTGATTTCTAAGTTTCCATTAAAAAGTAAATCCTTAATTATGTCTGCAACACGTGCATGTGATTTTTACTCTGTCACACTTGATAAAAACATGATGCTGTTTTCTGTAAGTCACGTTTCTGCTTCTGCTTTGACACCGTCCGTGCTGTTTTACTGTTGGGAAACGTGAAGGGGGAAATTAGCAGCAGTAATGGGGCAGTTTTCTTTGGAATGCCCCCTTTTTTTTTTTTTTTTTTAAGCAACCATCTAATAACAACTACAGCAACTATCTCACGGTCTCCAGAGTCAGTGTCCGGGGGAAAGCACTTCAAAGGGAAAGCGTTTTGAGTCAAACCTGCTGCTGTGTGTGAGCTCAGTGTCAGAGTGTGTGCACGTTAAAGTGAGAAGTTGAAGTAGCTGAAAATAGTATTCCTCTGTTGATAATGCACTGCGGTGGTTCTAACCACTGAAAGTTAAAGCGCTACAGCTTCTAAGACTTTAAATGACTTGACAATCAGCTTATGTGGTGGAAATAAAAGAAGCCAGGACCAGAAGAAACTTTGTAGTGTTTTGTTACAGTAAAGGTGGTGATGAGCAGAGGTGGTCAAAGTACTCACTCACATTCTGTACTGAAGTAGAAGTACAGCTTCTCGTGTGAAAAAATACTCTGGTAAAAGTAGAAGTACTGATTCATCTCCTTTACTGAAGTAAAAGTATAACTTCTCAAGTAAAACTGCATTTCTTTGCCATGGATGAAATAATATAATAATCTAATATCATAATATAATATCATAATAAATAATGTTTATTAAAAGACTTTAATTTTGTCCAAAAACAACAGTTCGCCTTATAATTCAGAATGTCTTATATACAGATTAATTCTGGTTGGGATTTTGACTTTTTATCACATAATTTTGACATTCTTTCAGATAATTTTGGCTTTTTAATCAAATTTTTTTCCCTAATTTTTATTGCATAATTTGAACTTTTATTTCATGATTTTTTTCAAGTTTGATTTAGCAGAATAAGAGTGTGTTTTGTTCTGTTATAACTCAATAAGGTCAGGAGTTATTGTGACTGTTTAGCTTCGCTTAATGCAGCTTATAGTCCAGTGTGCCTTATATATAACCCCCCCCCCCCAAAAAAAAAAAAAAAACATTCATTGTGTGTCAAACATAGACATATCATGCTATAACTTAATCAATACTGGATATATTATCATAATGTTACACACACTGACGCATTAATACATATAACAAAATTATCAATATTGCAAATTGGCTCTAATTCAAGAATGGGTGAAACATTCTGTGAATATTTGTTTAATTAGATTTCACAGTGCACAACTACAGTAAAAAATGGGGAAAAACCTGTTAAAAAAATTTGCTATTTGAGGTTGTTTTGTTGTTTGCAAAGATGCAGATTTTCGCTGGAGGGGTCATGGTTCTATAAATATGTTGCATTATAGAAATGTGTCTTAAGACATTTGAAAAGTGACGTTATAATTAAATTTGGACTTGCATCAACCAACAACAAAAGCTTCTTCTAGTGGGACGGTGGCCTGTAAGGGACATTTGTTTTATTTATTTGACTGGTTTATTTAACGGGGACATTGTACAGGGTGTCCCATAAGTCTCCATACATAGAAAAATAAACATTTTTATTTTATAATGTGCTCTATATGACTGACATTCAGGATATCTGAAATGTAAAGAAACACATGTTAAAACCATATGGGACTTAATTAACATTGCTGTAAATGCACTAATGAATCTAATAGTTATTTTTAATTGGGATATAACTGGAGACGCTTTGCTTCATCCTATTCCATTTGGAACAGAAGTTCTTTTGTAAATGACTTTCTTACGATTATTTATGGACACTCAAAACAGTGATAATTATACTTGATGTGTGGAATATTTCTGTTTAATCCCTATTATGTTTTGGGTTTTTTTGCCAAATTATTTTCTCCTGTATTGTTTCTTTTGTTTTTTTTAGATGTTCAAAATAAAGTTTAAAAGAAATAAAAAATAAAATAAAAGCTGACATGGAATGGTAAATGCGGTTTTGTCTTTTTGTCATCTTTGTCTCATTATCGATCATGTTTCATTCCTAATACTCGGTTTCGCTTTTCTCACTTTTTCTTTTTTAGTCTGAGTGAGTCATGTCACGTCCGTGTTTAGTAAATCTGAAAGATGCACCAAAAATGAAAAAAGGAAAAAAAAAAAAAAAAAAAGAAGCAAGATATAATGATGCTGAAACCATACGCAAATATTTAGAAAGTAACCATGGTATTAAAAAAAAAAAAAAGTTGCGGTTTAAAGGGTTTGTCAAAAAAGGATCAGAGAATTTCTATGAGAGTGATCCATTTAAATTTACTATGACAATTTAATGAATGTAATGCAAAAGAAATACAGAATGAAGTTAAATAAATATAAACATTGAAGAGTGTTGCTCAGGGAAAGTGGAATGTGTGAAATTAAACGATACTTAAAGACCACATGAAACTATAGCAGCGTCGTGTACACGGCCACAAACAAATGTGTTTCATTTCTATTCAATTCAATTCAATTCAATTTTATTTATAAAGCCCTAAATCACAACAAAGTCGTCTCAGAGGGCTTTACAAAAACATAATCAACTACAGAAATACATGAAAAGTCCCAGGCATCCCCTGTCCTTAGACCCTCCTTCACGGCAAGAAAAAACTAGTTTCCACTTTGTATTTACTGTTCCACGGTCATACCCAAAACTCATTTGAGTGACATGAGTGTGTTCTGCTGTTACAGAAGTGACTCATTGACCAGTTGGACTTTTACAAAACTTATTAACATTATGACGAGTCACTAATAATAATAATAATAAAAAAAAAAGATAATAGTGTGTGTAACAAACCAAGCCAAGAGAAAACAGCACTATTTGTCAAATTCTTAAAATGGTTCCATAATATACCAGTCAGTTGTGGGTCATTGAGAAATATTTTTAATGGTATTGGGGTTGTGTACCTGGTTATTAAAATAACCTGGTACATCTCATTTGGCCTCGTCATCTGAACACCATTATCCTCACTAGGGTCACAGGGGGCCTAATCCAGCTACAATGGGTGAATAATAATAATAATAATAATAATAATAATAATAATAATAATAATAATAATAATAATAATAATAATAATAATAATAATAATAATAATAATAATAATAATAATAATAATAATAATAATTGTAATAGTAATAGTAATAGTAATAGTAATAATAATAATAATAATAATAATAATAATAATAATAATAATAATAATAATAATAATAATAGTAATAATAAACTTTATTTATATAGCACCTTCTATACAAAAACTGCAGCCCAAAGTGCTTCACATTGATTAAAAAATACAATACAAATACAATTTTAAGACAAGGGTGAAATAAGAAATACATTAAGATTTGACTGTACAAGATTATAAAATTACAAGATAAACTGATTATACATACATTATAAAATACATTAAGATTTCATTACACACAAAATATAAAGAATATAAAGAAGGCGGAGTTACACCCTTTATGAGTCTGAACATATACAAACAATCACTCTCACATTCACACCTATGGACAATTTAGATTAACCAGTTAACCAGTAAATTAGTTAACCAGTTAACCAGGGGCGCCACAGTGCCTCACAGACAGAAGGTCCCTGGTTCTATTCCCACACCAGACCTTTCTGTGTGGAGTTTGCATGTTCTCTTCATGTCTGTGTCTGGCTCCTCCCACCATCCAAACACATGCACTGATAGGTTAACTCATCATCATTAACAACCGCTTCATCCGGGGCCGGGTCGCGGGGGTAGCAGCCTAAGCAGGGAGGTTAACTGGTTAATTTAAATTGTCTGTAGGTGTGAATGTGAGAGTGATTGTTGTGAGGATAAAGTGGGTTCAGATAATGAGATGAGACCTGCCCTATCAGTGCATGTGTTTGGATGATGGGAGGAAAGACGAGTACCTGCAGAAAAGCCACGCCCACACGGGGAGAACATGTAAACTCCACACAGAAAGGTCTGATGCTGGAGTCGAACCAGGGTCCTTCTTGCTACAAGTTGCTAACCACTGCAGCGCTGTGCAGCCCAACCTGGTAAATCATTGTCATTTAAAAATTAGGTACAATTTTCTATTGTTAATAAATACACTTTTTTGACTGAATTCCCGTGAAGGTGACGTACATGGGAAGTATCTTACGGTGTGGAGCGAGCAAGAGAGAAAATAAAGCTACGGAAACATAGAATTAAACTTTATTCCAAATAAAGTCACTTGTTTATTCTGATTTTAATTCTGAATGAGATAAGATAATAAGATTCCTGTTACATGTAAACAGTTAATTCCACTTTAACATTATTCCTGTCGATGATGTTGGTTGTACGAAGCAAGTGTTGGAATCACGGTGAAGTTAAGTATTTGTTTGGAGAATTGGAAGAATTAAATATAATGGAAAGAGTGTTCAACAAAACAGGAAGTGGACGATTGCTTGGTTCCTGTTGACTTCAAAACATCACCTGGGTGTTGTGTCCAATCAGAACCCTCTGTACCCCCCACTCTTAAAGCTGATTTAACTGGAGCGGAATAAATGCTTAATCAGAATTAACATGTCCATGTAAACATGAAGGAAATAGCTTTAATTCCGAATTATTTTATTGGGAATAAATAATTAGTAATTAAAAAACACCATGTAAACATAGATTAAGAGGCACAGACTGGATGTAAGTGATGGAGGCTTTCATAGATCACTAGTGTTTTAATTTGAGTAAAGAAGGACGAGCCCACACAAAGGTTATTAGTAGTTGACCTTTGCATGTAAGTGATGTATAGGTGATGTAATTACAGGCCCGGAGTGTGAGACCAGACCACAGTCCACATGAAAAGGACGAGCACAACACCACACTTAAGATGGAAAAATGCACCAGTTCTATGAGCTGGAAGGAATTTAACTGGAAAACTTTAATCAGATACTTTATAACACCATCCCAGAAACACAAATTCAGCGACACTGTCCCAGCTTGTTGGAGACAATGTCGCCAACAGTGCTCAGACCACTACCACATTTTCTGGGACTGCCCTAACATAAGAACTTTTTGGACTGAGATACATCAAGCTTTACAGGACATATTTGGAGAGGATACTGCTTTGGACTTTAAAATGATGTACCTTAGATGTGTCCCGAAAAACTGGCTGAAAGTGGACAAATACTTGTTTAACATTCTAATGGTGGCTAGCAAAAAAAAGCTATTACGAGGAACTGGCTACAACCACACAGCCCAACAATTAGTATGTGGAGAGACACTGTGGTGGAAATCTACAAGATGGAAGGACTAACAGCACATGTCAATAAAAAAAATGATGTTTTTTTTGGATCAATGGTTGAAATGGTTTTATTTTGTCCCAGCTAAATGGCCAAATGAGTCTTTACTATAATTGAGTGTGTATAGTAGGTATCCTTTTGGAAGTATGTTTATGTGAACAACTACTCCCTGTCTGTACATAGTTCCACTGTCATTAATGTTGTTATTGTTGCTATTTTTTTGTTTGTTTGTTTCCTCCCTTTCTGCTTACATGTACCCACCCGTTATATTGAAAAATAATAAAATATAAATAATTGAAAAAAAGATGGAAAATGAGGTCAATTATGAAAAAAAACAACCTTTAGAAAACAACCCCCCCCAAAAAAACCATGCATATCCCTTTACAGTTTAAGACGTCTTTCATCTAAAATTTGTTTTACAATGACGACTGACATAATGTTCTGCTCATGAGTCCATCTGCAATGCCAAAAACAATAAGCCTGGACAGCCTGGGGTATGTATGGAGTCAAATGGGAACAGTAGGAGGAGATCAGATACACAGGAGGATTATTTGAACGGATGATGGAAGGAAACTACTTCAGAAGATTTAGTCATGTGACCTCATTCACTACTATGAGATCCAAGTTGTGTCATATTATTGGTCATTTATTCTCATTCATCCTGATCTCATCCCATAAATGTACAGAATGTTTCAAATAAAACTGAATAGAGATGGTCCAGATGTGTCCTTAGACTGCACATCTGTACGTCTGTATATAAAGGGAAAGTATTTTATCTGTCATTATCAGAGGTGGTCAAAGTACGAACATTCTGTACTTAAGTAGAAGTACAACTACTGGTGTGAAAAAATACTGTGGTAAAAGTAGAAGTACTGATTCAACTCCTTAAGTAAAAGTAAAAAAAAGTATAACTTCTAAATTTTAATAAAGTATAAAAGTAAAAAATAAAACTGCATTTTTGCCATGAAAGCAATAATACTTGTGTAAAGTTTCAAAAGTATGTAAAATAAAACATTTAAAAGTGAGTTAGTGTGTAGATAATGTGTCTTGATAGGGTCACACTGAGTTTTGTGGGTATGAGTAAGGAATTTAGGAAAACTGGGGAAAAAAAGTCACAATTGAGATAAAAAAAAAGTGAGATAGAAAACAAGAGATTGAAAAAATATATATAAATATGAATTTTAAAAAATGTATAATTTTAAGAGAAAATGTTAAAATTGTGAAAAAAAGTCAAATTTATGAAACAAAAAGTTTAAATAGTTAAAATAGTTATAATAATCATATAACTAATATATAAAGTCACAGTTTCTCTCTTCCACTGACTTTTCCTCTGGTGACTTATTTCTCGTACCATCACATGTGTTTAATTTAAAAAATGTACGCTTAATTTTGTCCCAAAAATCGCTCCATACTGATTGGAGTGTCAGTGAGCATTATCACAGGACAACAAATCTGACCTGAGGGAAAAGATTGGATTTTTGCTGCTTTTGAATCGACCTTTAACCTTTTAATATAGTGTATTTTCCAGACTATAAGGCGCACTTAATAGACTTTTTCTCCAAAAACGACAGCGTGCTTTATAATCCAGAGTGATTTATATATGGATTAATTCTGGTCGTGATTAGTGACATGGAATGTTGACTTTTTATCTCATGATTTAGAATTTTTATCTCAGAATTTTGACTTTATAGTTCATGATTTTGACTTTTTATTTCTTAACTATGACTTTTTATCTCATGATTTGGACTTTTTTTTTTTAAAGTTTGATTTAACAGAATAAAAGTGTTTCAACTTAGTAAGTTTGAGGGTTATTGTGACTGTTTAGCTTTGCTTAATGCACCTTAAAATCCACAGCGTTTTATGTCTGGTCGTACTTAGCGACTTGGCATTTAGACTTTTTATCACATAATTTTGACTTTTTATTTCATAACTATGACTTTTTATCTCAGAATTTGTATTTTTTTTTAAAGTTTGATTTAGCAGAATAAGAGTATGTTTTGTTCCGTGTTACAACTCTATAAGGTTGGGAGTTATCGTGACTTAATGCGCTTTAAAATCCAGTGCGCTTTATAGTGCACAGCTTTAATTTTGTGTATTAATCCCAACACACTGACTGCATGACGTGAGTTTAACGGTGCAGTTTGATGACAGTAGTGACGTCACATGTGTTAAGCCTTACCTGTGATCAGCTGATGAGTGATGTGAGGACTGAGGTAAGACGGGGTTTCCAAGTGCAAACAGTGAGAATTCAGATGAGGATAGTGTGAGAAAGGTTTATTGTTACAGCCAGGTGTTTTTGTGTGTGTGTGTGTGTGTGTGTGTGTGTGTGTGTGTGTGTGTGTATCCATGGCTGACGCTAGTACAGTGATTCAGTCTATAATGACAGACTGGGCCACCTGCTTCCAGGCCTTTACACACACACACACACACACACACACACACACACACACACACACACACACACACACTAGACCAGACAAGGAAAGTGTGTTTAGAGGAAAAGGGGATTTCCAGACGGAGATTGCCTGAGGTCACACTTAGACTCATATCTAATCAGAGCTCAGAAAAGACTCAATGATGCGTCTATTTTTGTTTTCCTCCTGTCCTTAGAAACTCTTCCACTTAACACTTTGAACATCCTCTGAGAATCTTGTTCGGACTTGGAAAAGTTTAGTTTCTTTCAATTTTGTCATAACGTAAAGAAAACAATCATACAAACAACCAAGGAACAAAATAAATACATAAAAATAAGCAAACAAGTATTCAGAGAAAGTCTAATCTAAAAGTTTCTATGACAACCTGGTCTTGAATCAGAGCCAATAATGTGATTTTGACCTTTCTGCTAAATGCAACCTTGACCTTTGACCTTTTACAATATTGCTAATTTTGTTATATGTATATATGCGTCAGTGTGTGTAATATTATGATAATATATTCAGTATTGATTAAGTTATAGTGTGATATGTCTATGGTAGACACACAAACAGTGTTACACAAATTAATTGTGCGACATGTCACCTTTGACCTCCAGAGATCTCAAAAACTATTGGTCGTAGGTGATGGGAATTGTAGAAATCTTCATTCCGCATTTCTTTGTTACCAATCTGAAATTTCTGTGACCCTCTGTTCTTGACCTATAACTGATAATGTGATTTTGACCTTTTAGTTAATTGTGACCTTGACCTTTGACCTTTACTCAAATGGATCATTGCATCTGATGTGCATTAGCTATATGTATATACCCATGTAATTTCATGATGATATCTCAAGTATTCATTGAGTTATAGCATGATATGTCTCTGTGGACACACACACACACACACACACACACACACACACAAAATGATTACAATAATCTCTCCCAACCAATTTTGGGAGAGATTAATAAATGATACAGCAGTCAGATTTGTCGTACGATTCTATAATAGATTCGAAAGGCAGTGGGAGGAAGTAAAACTTATCTAATTCCACCGGGTCACAACAAAAGTGACAACATTATGTTACAATTGAAAGATTCTAAATGTGTAAAATATGGATTGATTAGTGGTGAAAGAGAAAAGGGGAGGAAGAGAGAGAGGGGGGGGGGTTTCCCATAGCAATAGCAATTCTAAAAGAGAAAACCAGTCAGAGAATCAATGAAACCCACTTCATCCTACAGTATCTGAGCTGCAATTTTATGGCTGTCATCTGTGGTAAATTGTGAATTTTCCAACGCTACACAATTACTACAAGCATGTGACTACTGACCTCTGGCTGCACTCCCATCTGTGTGATCTTCATGCAAGTGTTGCTGCCTATAGGTATTCCCAGGCTATGTTTAGGGAATGTGAAAATCACTTCTGCTAATGAAGCCTCAGAGTAATTAAATATGTAACATTCAACATCATGAAGAGAAGTGGTTGTTGGAATAAATGGTGTACACATAGTTTTCTTACAGACTGATTTACAAAAGGTTTGTACACGTAAAAGAGGGTGCAAACTTGACTGCACACGCAAAAAAAAAATGTGGTGGCTTATCTACTATTGTGCCTCTCAGATGGGCAAAGTAGCTTATGCTGTTATGGGAGTTTCTACCAATTATTTGGAGGAAATAGAAATGTTTATTTAGCACGGACAGTGTCATTATGGATCTAATACAGTATGTATCTCGTCACGATGACGCACATATTCTACGCTGCCAGCATTCGTTTGTTGATTTCAATGGTTGATTTGGTCGAGCTGCTGCTTTGTAATTATCACAAAAAAAAAGATTATAATAAATTGCATGTCGCATGTCGGCCTTCCATGTTAATTGTTGACATGAACACAAAACAGGAAGTGGACGTGATCGTTTTCTTCCGGTAGACACCAAATGTTAAGCAGCCATTCTGTCCAATCAGAACCCTCTGTACCTCCAGCTCTTAAAGCCCAATTAACTAGAGTGGAATACACACGTTTCCATGGAAACCTTTATGAGGAATTAATTAATTAACACTAGTGAAATAACTTCAATTCAGAATTATTTTATTCCGAATAAATAATTCGAATGAAAAAGCATCATGTAAACACAGTTATAATGGAAGAAAAAAATGTTGACATATGCCCCCCCACACCCCCCACTTCATGGGCCCACCCCCAGCACCCAATTCAAACAGTTGCACATCACCATTAGACCAGGACACGACTCCTGAGAACTGTTTGGTTCACACACATGTACAGGAGAAAGCAAACAGGAAGGGTTCTAGGACTACACACACACACACACTCACACACACATGCACACACACACACACACACACACACACACACACACACTCACACACACACACACACACACACTCACTCACTCACACACACACACATGCACACACACACACACACACTCACACACACACACACACTCACACACACACACACACTCACACACACACACACACACAGATAGAAAGTCGTTATTTTCTGATATAAACATGATTAGGTTTACGTAACCAATGACAACACTTTGCTTTGTATACTACAATGGAAAGGGTGAACACAACCTCCTTCTTTCATTCTTTGCAAAACATATGTTGTACGTATGCATATCCATAAACCTGACATCTAATACTTTCATTGAACAGTAACTTATGTTTCTTCTACTGACAACAAGTGTGGGCTTTTCCTTCCACCATGCATCTCTGTTCCACTGTGAAAAACTGGGGACAGAGGTTGTCTCTTTAAACTAACTGGTCTGTTTGTTATGTTATAATAAAAGCTTTTCTGTGATTTTGGATTATCACTATATTTGGGTCTGAAAAAGTTTTATACAGAGGATAAACAACAAAACAAGTGAACAAGTTCACTGGAGCTTAACCAACACCTGCTTGCACTAAAACCTTAGACTTACAACAACAACTACATCAAACTGCTGTTGTCTTGTCCTGTCATGTTAGTGGTTGAATTATTATACTTTATGTCCTGGCTGGTCATACCTGGGTAGTTTAGCAGCACTAGGTAAAAGTAGCCGTAAGCTAATACACTCTATATTTGTGTTTATTTTACACTATGTTTGTTTTAGGATTTGTGTTGTTGCACATCTGTAGTTCACTGTTACCCATGAGACCGATAAATGTAATGTCGATGCCTTTGTATGTCAAGTACATGTGAAGAAATTGACAATAAAACTGACTTTGAACTTTTGAACTTTGAATTTTGTAAAAAAAAAATACTTTCAGACTGACAGAATGCCTGGTATTTACTATATGACAGCCTTGGGGAATAAACTAACAAAACCAACAGTGGTATTTGGTACAGGCACATTGTTACTTTAAAAATATAGTTTCTAAAAGGATTTTTGGGGATTTGTTTTTGGTAAATGACTGCCAGTATAATGTTGATATATAACCTGTATCAGATATAACATATTGATATGTTCAGATTAAAACGAGCATTAAATCTATCTATATTATATCTTTCCAAGACTAAGCTCATTCTTGACGTCGTCCTCTAACAGGACTAACGTCCCAGTGTTTAAGTGTCAGGGTGTGTTTGTTTGTGCCTTCCAAACAGAGCACACTGTCTGTTTGTATGTACAGCACTGCCTAAGGAGAACCTTGTGTGTGCTGCTAAGATGGCTTTTCGCGATTGTCACCCTAATTGTTTCCATCTTTGTGTGTGTGTGTGTGTGTTTGTGCGGCTGGCGGTCCCTCCAGAGGAGCCGGCCACTTCAGAGCAGAAGTGGGACCGCCACAGGCTGACTGAGCCCATGCTGCCACTTCATACACTGTGTGTGTGTGTGTGTGTGTGTGTGTGTGTGTGTGTCCATCCATATGTGAGGGGAGACTGTTTTTAATGTGTATGGGGTGTTAGAGAGGGAGAGGGAGAGGGAGAGGGAGAGGGAGAGTAAGTAAAATACTATATATTATATTAAACTACATATACACAGAGAGAAAGAAGAAAGAAAAGAATACTATATATTATATTAAACTTAATGTACACATAAAGAAAGAAAGAAAGAAAGAAAGAAAGAAAGAAAGAAAGAAAGAAAGAAAGAAAGAAAGAAAGAAAGAAAGAAAGAAAGAAAGAAAGAAAGAAAGAAAGAAAGAAAGAAAGAAAGAAAGAAAGAAAAATACTCTATTATATTTCAGTCCATATCCACATGTGTTTGTGTTTGTAGTTTTGATGAAGTGAGACGACTCTCAGGAAAAAAACAGAGATACATTGTGCATGTGTGTGTGTGTGTGTGTGTGTGTGTGTGTGTAAATGTGATGAATGATGTGCCGACAGCACAAACACATCCCAGTGTGTATGTGAATGCAGATTTCCGCAGCAGTCTGAAGTATGTCTGTATTTATTTATGTGTTTACAGTACGTGTCAGCTGTGTGTGTGTGTGTGTGTGTGTGTGTGTGTGTCCTCTCTTTAGGACATCCTGTCAGTCCAGTGTCGTCCACTGCTGTGTTCAGTCTCACCTGTCTTCTGGGTCATGTCTGTGGGCAGGTGTGGAGGACTTGGGCTGAAGTGGTCGTTGCTGTAGGGCAGCAGGGACGTCAGTGGGTGCATCCCATGAGACTGCTGCACGACTGACACTTTGTTCGACTGCAACACAAAAACACAACAAGACAAATGAGCCAAATACTATAAATGTTGAAGGAATTTTTTTTGTTCACACACAATTCAGGATGCATTTGTTCATTACATTTGGATCACACAGAATTTAAAGTTCAGTTCAGTTACATTTATTTTGAATATACAAGAACCTCAACAACCCCACTCTGTCCCCACTATTAAAAAACAAGACAAAAATGGACGTGTACATAAAAAACAACAAATTGTATATTTGAAAAAGAGTGGGAAGAAGTCAAACTCATTTAATCCCACCCCTTCTCTATAAAACAGTCTATGGTTTAACTTCCTGTCAACATGATGTATGAAAAAGTCAAGTCTTTTGGATAAATTCATCTTCATCTTCACATGCACATACACATTCATACAAACCTAATCTAACACACTGAGAAAGTTAAAAAAAAAAAGAATAAATACAGACAAACATCCTTGAAGGCAACACAAAATGAATATGGAATTTACTTACATAGTACATGTTATACACCAGTGGGTGCCTAAAGCACTTTACAATTACACACACACACACACACACACACACACACACACACACACACACACACACACACACACACACACACACACACACACACACACACCAGTAGACGTCTGCTGCCTGACCCTACTGGGACCAACTTAGGGCTCCAACATAGTTGACCCATATCTATACATACACCTAAGGCTATGCATAGCTCGGAAAACTAGTCCTCTCAACTTTTGATACGTGATGCACTGACAACACAATACCTTGTGTTGTCAGTGGGGGCGATACTGAAAATATTATACTTTTTTTAATGTATTTGTTATATTCATAGAAGAAGTATTCCAAAAATGGCTGGACAAGAAGAGAAACTGTGTGAAGTGATTAGATAATATCGTTATTTGTGTGACAGTACGTCGCAAATGCACAGTAATAAAAATGTCTCTCCTCATCTATGGTTCGCATCGGACGCACCAGAGAAACAAACTCTCCATCCAGGTCTCTACTGATGTTCAAAAGGCAAAACATGTTTTTGTTTCTGCCTTCGACGTAAAAGTAACAATAGAATGAACTCCTCTTCAGTTGCCGTTTTGACTGATGTCACCTGTAATGTTATTTACAAGGACAAAAGTCATCGAACTGCTGTCGACGCACAGCCCATGTACAAATATGGGAAGGGGGAACGTCACTTGTGTCATTTGTGTGTTGTTCGTGTTGTTTGCGTCAAGTATAAACCCAGCCTTAGGGTTCAGTGCCTTGCCCAAGGACACTTCGACATGTGGACAGCCAGAGCCGGGATGCAAACCACCAACACTTCGATCATTGGACGACCCGCTCTACCAACTGAGCCACGGGGCGGCCGTGGCACAGGGTCTGCATGTAGCAGCCGCTAACACTGCCGAACAACTAATCAAAGTAGTTTGCTAAGGCGCACAGCTGTTAGCATTGACAACGACCATTGATCGCTATTGAGAGAAAGTAGCTCCAAGAAATTAGGAGGTGTGAGTGATGTCAGTTTTGTTATGATAATAAATCACTCATTCAAACACATGACCCCAGGAAACCTACCGGGACTACTTTCACTTTGACCAAAACCGGACCAGGACACTGTGGGGGGTAATTCACTGTGGGTGCACCAGAGTAAAGACACTGATGACAAACACATTCGTGTGAAAAAAACTGAACTATCCCTTTAAGTCTGCATTTGCATTTCCTAATCTACCTATACTTGTGGGGACGCCAACATTCAGTTGCTCAGATGGAATGACCAGCTGATCATATGTAAAAGAAAGAAGGCTGGACATTTTCTACATGGTGGAACAAACAGATGGACTGAGCTTGTCTCCTATTGGTTTTCAGTGGAGCAGGGAGAAGAAGGAGGAGGAGGAGGAGGAGGAGGAATAGGAGGAGGAGGAGGAGGAGGAGGAGGAGGAGGAGGAGGAGGAGGCCCATTTGATCGATAAGCCTTTGATGATCAAGTGAGGCTGCGTGCGAGCTTGTTTGCTTTCATGTTTCTGTTTACAAATGGCTTTCAATAACGTACGTGAAATCCAGTTATTGCTAATGCTAACAGCATGCTGGCTGACATATGATATGTCACAGCCGTTTGTAATGTTGGGTTCAGCTAACCAGGCAGCCTTGGATGGAGTTACACCGCATACGTTTGAACTTCAACTGTATGTGTGTGTGTGCTTATATTCCTATCTTTATGGGGACATTCATATGTTTACACAGTTACACCATAGGGGCCTCTGACACAATGGGGATCAAAATTCAGGTCCCCATAAGGGTTAAATATAAATAAAGGTCCCCACTAGTAAAATAGAAATCATGAGGTCCTCTATATATATATATATATATATATATATATATATATATATATATATATATATATATATATATATATATATATATATATATTTTTTTTTTTTTTTTTTTTTTTTTTTTTTTCCTTTCCGTAAGTCCTCATAAACCATGACGAAAACAGGTGCAAAGTGAAACATGAATTTTTAAAATGTTTGAAGATAACTTTACTTTAAAAAATGTATTCATGTATTTTTAAAATTACATTTTTATTTCTGAATTATTTATTACATTTAAAAAAATGTTTTTTTATTTGTTTATTATTATTATTATTATTATTATTATTATTATTATTATTATTATTATTATTATTATTATTATTATTATTATGTATTTTTAATACATTTTTAAATTAATTAATTTTTTAAATTTTATTATTATTATTGTGATTTTTATTTTATTTCATTTTATTTTCCAAAAAGATGTGTTTACACTCACTATCCAAACTTGGTCCTCATGAGCCATGGAAATGAGCTTGTGTGTGTGTGCGCGTGTGCGTGTGTGTGTGTGTGTGTGTGTGCGTGTGTGTGTGCGTGTGTGTGTGTACTACTGGATCGGGTGTTTCTGTAGGAGCATGCTGTAAATCAGCATCTTTCCTGTGATTTTTTGAGTTGGTGGATAGATGCAGATGTATGTGTGTGTGTTTATTTATTTATTTTCTACTTGTGTGAATGTGTGTGAAATGGGTCACTTGTGTATATCTATGGTGTTTTTGTTTTTATGTGTCTCCAAGCTCAAAGTCTTTGAAAGTTGGCAGAGATGCTGATTTTCATCTATATGAATATTTCTGAGTAAAGTTTTTTAAGTTATTTTATTTTTTATAAAGATGGACAAGGCTGTGTGTGTGTGTGTGTGTTCTCTTGTGTGCATCTCCATTTGCATCTGCATATGTGTGTGTGTGTGTGTGCGTGTGTGTGTATAAAGTGTGTACCATCAGCACTACAGAGGGGCAGATCTGCAGCTACTTGCTGGGCCTCCTGTGGAGTTACAAAGTGAATACCTTATCACTTAAAGGCAGAGTTTCCACACTCTGCACCACATTAACACTCACACATACCCTTTCAACAGTGTCTTTCCTATCCATCAACATCTTAAACTTCTCATAAACACACACACAGATACACAAATGCACCCTAATGTCTATGCTACGTGGCTAACTGTGGAGCTACGTTCAAACCACTATTAATGTTGAGACACATGAGAACAAAACACGCTGCGTCTGTAGCAGAGAGGAGCGCTGCAGGGAGGGCGGAGTCAGGTATAAGATGGAGATACAATAAGGTGTGCTGCATTTAATATGACCTGCAGAAAAACCACACTGCAGCTGAAGAAATAGGTGACACTACAAAAGTGCAGACCCTTGGCGCAGGATGCTAATATCATATTTTTAATTACTAATGTGTTAGTTTCACTCTAGTCCTAAGTCATTATGTTGAGTTACTGCACATTTTGTGTTAGCAGTGGTATTATCAACCTGGTGGATGAGGCCTCCTGTGTTAGTAATCCATTATTTTGAAACACTAACTTGTGATTTGGACTTTGAGGATCTCATCTCTATAACAACGACGGCAACAGGTTTCCTCAAACATTCAGATTCTGTCCAGATTCTAGACCCATGTATGAAAATGCATGCTCATACATGCACACATATGTGCTCGGAAGAGCTTCAAAAAGTAGCTGTGGCTCCGTTTCACGTGCTGAGGTCGATGTAGCTGTTTTGCTGTAACATTATAGCCGCAAAATCGTCCATTTATGTTTCCTCTCTTCCTCGGGGTAATTAGCTGGCCTTGAAGTGGCTTTCGCTGCGCCTTCCTTTTTTTACACACACTCAGGGAGGCTGACTGCGAGCACTCATTTAACCCATAATTATCAACCCCTCTGTATTTAACCTCACCCCCCCCACACACACCGTCTCCCCTCACCCCCACCATACACACACACACACACACACACACACACACACACACACATAATTACCTTAGCTGAAACAGACGAGTGTGTACATGTACAACACACACAAAGATCAAATAACACATACAACATCTTTGAATCTGAAGCATGTAGAAGAAACTCCAAAGAGTCACACATATGTTCAGGTGCACACACACACACACACACACACACACACACACACACACAGACACACACACACACTGGTTTCCATGTCTCATGGGGACCAAGTTTGTAATCATCACTTGTAGTTAAAGTGTTCATTGGATAGTTAGCATAAACATCCTTTTTTTTTTCTAAATACATTTCAAAAATTTTTAAATATATAAATAATTACATCTTCAAACCTTGTAATTATGGATATAGATGTTTCACTTTGGACCTGTTTCCCTCATGCGTTATGGGGACTTCCAAGAAAAAACAAGGTAATGTGTTTATAGGGGTCACATCATTAACATACATTTGTGAACTTCATATAGATTTACATCTGGGGACCTACATTTATATTTAACCCCTCAATAGAACAGAACAGAACAGAACAGAACAGAATAGAATAGAATAGAACAGAACAGAATAGAATAGAGAGTGTATATTTTCAAAATTGCTGGACCATTTTTTCCCAGATCTCCTACCACACCTTTAAGTGGAAGTAATTAATTTAATGATAAACACTTACAATACATCGGTACATATTTGCAACAGTAGGCATGAAGGGGTTAAACCTTGTGGGGACCTGAATTTTGGTCCCCATGGTGTCAGAGGTCCCCATGGCATGACTGTGTAAACACATCAATGTCCCCAGAAAGATATGAATACACACACACACACACACACAGGCTGATACACACTTCCACATGGATGCAATGAAGGGAAAAGTTCACCCTTTAATTTACAGGAGTCGAGTTACCCACCCCTGTAGGCGGACATAAATCTTCGGGGAATAAATTCATATTCTAATCAATAGTAAACACAGGGTTTTATCTGGTAATGCCTCAGCTGTGACTGACTGAACCCTGGTCCACTTTGATTTACTTGTTTTTTAATATGGAGATTATATGCATCAGGGCCAATTTGCATGGTTACAAGTCAAAGCAAATACATGTTCTGAGGAGCTGAGACGCTCTAAAAAAGGATTTAAAGGGTCTTTCAGATGCTCAAGTGATGACAGTTTGAATTTTCTGAAGAAATGATAGTGGAGGGAAACACACACAGACATCATAAATTACTTTATTTAGCTTAAAACCAACTAGACGCTTTGTAGAGCCTCTATATCAGGGGTGTTAAACATGCGTCCCGGGGGCCAAAAGGGTCCAGTCTGGCCCCTGGGGTAAATTTATGAAATACAAAAATGATAGTGAATATACTGATAATTATATTTCAGGTTCCGCATACAGATGAAAATGTCAGTAATTCAGTAAAATACTATCAGAATAATAATGTATTTATATTATATTATATTATATTATATTATATTATATTATATTATATTATATTATATTATATTATGTTATGTTATATTATATTATATTATATTATATTATATTATATTATATTATATTATATTATATTATGTTATATTATATTATATTATGTTATGTTATGTTATATTATATTATATTATATTATATTATATTATGTTATGTTATATTATATTATATTATATTATGTTATGTTATGTTATATTATATTATATTATATTATATTATATTATGTTATGTTATATTATATTATATTATATTATATTATATTATATTATATTATATTATATTATATTATATTATATTATATTATATTAACTTAAAACTTGGTAATAGTTGAACTTTTTTTCTTCCACTCTAACTATGTCGTTACTTCTGCCAAAGAGTTTATGTTTTCAGTGGAGTTTGTTTGTCTGTCTGTCTGTCAGCAACATTACTCAAAAAGTTATGGATGGAATTTAATAACATTTCCAGGATGCGTTGGGAGTGTCACAAGGAACAAATGACGTAAGTGATCCTGGATTCTGGAAAACTTTGAAATGTATTCACCATTTAGTCGCGATGAGCTGTTACCATCACGCTTTGTCTGAGAGACATTAGCACTATCTTGTTGTTATGTTTTTGTTTTTTTATATCATTAATTCTTTCTTTGGTATGTACATATAGTTCATATATATATATACTTTCGAAAAAACAAATTCATTTATTCATTATTTCACAAAAATGCGAATAACCTGAACAAACGTGTGTAAGTTCTACCTGTTATTAAATTATTAAATGTTTTTTTGTAGATCCACTAATAATATGTATGTTCAAGTTATTCACATTTTTTTAACAGATAGTTGGTAGATGTCAACATTTCCATCACATAATTTTCCTTTTTTTTTTGCTCTAAAACATAGAGGATAATTTGGACATTATTGAAATTATTTATATATTATGTTCTTATTTTCGTGGTACTTTAATGTGGCCCCTGAATTAATATGAGTCATATAGAAGCAGTGTCAAAGGGCTGTAGTAGAGATGTGCAGATGCTTTTTAAATTGCTTTGTCTGTAGCCTTTCCATGCATTAATGATAAAAAACAGGATAGTAAAAGCCTCTTGACTGTCTCAATGAGGGTTAAAGTTTTCTTTCTGTTTAAACATTAAATGATTCTTGACTCCATTTCTCAAATCATTAATATTTGTAGCAGCTGCATTTACCTACGGGGGGTGTTTTATACTCCCTAAAGTGGATGAAATATTACGACCAAACATAAAAATGGTGCTAATGTTGTTTGAGGAGGAAAGCAAATATAAATGACTCTTCTCCTTCTTCATGGTGCTGGTATATTAGGTGTACAGTACATATCCATACCTGACATATTTAAACATATGTGTGTTTTATTTGTGCTTTATATGATAAAACACTACATATCAGGAGTTCTCATCTCATTCTAGTTCAGCTCAACTGGGCTGGAACTGTCACGTAATTACTGTTATTAATTTTAATATAGAATTAATTTAATATAATAATTAAAAAGTACTTCATGAAAATGTTTACACCTACAACATTTCCTTCATAATCTGAATAACATAAACACTTTCAAATGTCTTCAGAAAAATAAGTGAGATTTTAATAAAATGATGTCTGTTCTTACCCCCATACTGACTGTTCTTACCCCCATACTGACTGTTCTTACCCCATACTGACTGTTCTTACCCCCATACTGACTGTTTTTACCCCCATACTGACTGTTTTTACCCCATACTGACTGTTCTTACCCCCATACTGACTGTTTTTACCCCCATACTGACAGTTTTTACCCCATACTGACTGTTTTTACCCCCATACTGACTGTTCTTACCCCATACTGACAGTTTTTACCCCCATACTGACAGTTTTTACCCCCATACTGACTGTTTTTACCTCATACTGACTGTTTTTACCCCATACTGACAGTTTTCACCCCCATACTGACAGTTTTTACCCCCATACTGACTGTTTTTACCTCATACTGACTGTTTTTACCCCCATACTGACTGTTCTTACACCATACTGACTGTTTTTACCCCATACTGACAGTTTTTACCCCATACTGACAGTTTTCACCCCCATACTGACAGTTTTCACCCCCATACTGACAGTTTTCACCCCCATACTGACTGTTTTTACCCCCATACTGACTGTTCTTACACCATACTGACTGTTTTTACCCCATACTGACAGTTTTTACCCCATACTGACAGTTTTTACCCCCATACTGACAGTTTTTACCCCATACTGACTGTTTTAGAAGTAGATTTTTAAATGTGTGTTCCGTTCAGTGTTGTTGCGACTTTTATTTTTAATGCATGTGTTTAATTTTAGTTCAGCCAAATAAGACATTTAATTCATCAATAAATCAACCCACCCAATATATTGAAATTGTTAAAACAAAAAAAAAACTTTCAGTCAAAAAAACTGGTGTTGTGTTTTCATTACTTCTGAGTGTAATACAGTGAGTGAGGTTTTGACTTCACTGATGTTGTGTCACGTCTTTTTAATATGAGGAGGCTGAAGAATACTAACGTTATATTCACTATTTACTATACACATGAAGAAAACCATTGTTGAACAGCAACTGCATGAGTGCTGAATAATAAATCGCCTGTTTGTTGATTACATCAAAGATGTAATTACTTCAAAGACACAATTTCTTTAAAAATTCCAATTAGATATCAACATCTTTTTAAGTGCGTGGGGAAATGGTAAATGTAGCTCTCAGTGTCTCTGTAGTCTAATTTCACTTGAAAGGCCTTTGATTTATCAGCATATTGTTGCTGCCTTTTATCTCCGCTCTGTTTGAACAGAAATCTGCTGCTGAATACAAGAGTTAATGGGATCTCCGACATCACTTGTTTGTAATGTGGGTCCTTCCAGCTGACCCTGGTGCACACGCACACTGTCATACGTATGCATTTTCACGTACACATGCGTGCAGAGAAACGCAACCGCATGCTTGTGTGCACACGCCACACTCGTATGCGCACACGTTCATTTAGAGGATGGTACGCCAATAAAACAGCTCTAATGTATTCTTTAGTTTTCAGATGACACACTAAGTAGATTTGCCTCTCTTTATTTGTGAAGCGGAAATTAAAGCGTCCTTTCTTTTGCCCCCCCTCCTTCCACAGTGCTTTGAGTCTAATGTCTTTAATCTCACATTTCATGGAAATGACACATTAAAAAGACTCATTCACTCACCTCTCACAATCAAATTACCCTGATGTGGTGGGAAAAAAAAAGAAGGAAGGAGGAAAAGAAGGACAGTCAGTGAGAATTAATGGTGGATTCAACTTCTCTGCAATCCTTTCAAGTGGCTGCCATCAAACTGCTTTTCAGGAAAGAGTCTTTTTAACACAGAGATCTGAGCAGGACGCTGCCATGTTTTGTCATCAAATGAATTGAGATTAAACTCAATAAAGCGTCCTTCAAAGACGAATAAAAACAACCATTTATGAATCATGTTCCTGAATTATTTCAGATCTGTGAATTAAATGCACGTCACAACAAATGCACCATTTCAAAGAGATAAACAGTTGGTTTGGTGTCGACTTTTTCAACCATAATGTAATGAACACTAGAACACATTTGACAGAGTGGCTCTACCCACAGAGATTATACAGAGACAAAAAAAATAGCCATATTGGTAGATGTCCCCAGTTTGGACAAGTTGACACGAGCATGTGAAGTAACTACTGAAAAAAACTAAATATATTTATCCATAAATCAATAAAAACAACAATTTTAGGTTCAATTTTCCAATCAGGAGTTGAAGCAGTTAGTCTTTAAAGTCACCAGAGCCTTTTGACTCCAACAGAAGTTTTACATCAAATGAACAGGTCGTTGTTTTAGTTCGTGGTGCAATACATTCATTATGTCATTTAGCATTTTAACTGGAATTCAACCAAACAACGAATAACATTTTATTTATTTATTTGGACTGTCACAATTAATCAAGTTAATTGTGATTAACAATTTATTTTTAATGACGATTATTTTTTTAATCATGATTAAAGTTCCCTAGCATGTTGTCATTTTACAAATACATATTATTTTACACCACAGTATCACTTTATTTTGAAGAAGGCAAAAAATATTTTTTATCAGCCTATTTTCAGAGGCTGCTTTTGAGGCTTCATTTTTTTTTATTTTTTATTTTTTTATGTTTTCTCCCCATCATCATGATCATATATTATTATAGCAGATGTTGGTGTCTGTAACACTACTGGTTTGTTTTTAATAAAAAGAAAAACAAATATTTGTATAAAGCAAGCCTATACATTTTTCTACATTGATAAAAGTATTACAATGAATTTCAATGTGTGATTAAACTATAATTAATCACGAATGAACTATTGCATTAAATACTTTAATCGATTGACAGCACTATTATTTATATATCTCCACATCACAACAAAAGTCATTTCATAACACACTACATTTAGACTTAGTCTAAACCAGACTCTTAATAGTATATGTGCTTTATTAAAATAAAATGACAGTATTATTAAAAGTTTTAATATACTGGCCTGTCTACTCCTCTGTCTTCAGTGGACAGTCCAAGATTCAATATTCAATGATTGAAAATAATTGGGATTTTATTTAAAATTCAAAGAAAAAAAACATACACTAACTTATTAGGGGTGGCCATGACTCAGTTGGTAGAGCAGCTCAAACAAAACATCTTTGTTTTTGTTGAATCTTATTTTCACTTGTATGTTTTAGGGTCTGTACCAGTGTTGGTTTGTGTAAAATAACCCTGTCCTGTTTTCCCATCAGGTAACATCTGTACAGTAACAAAATAATTCACTGAAGATTTGAGCTGAGGTTCAAAACCTTCTTAGATCAAAACTGTCAAGCACCTGGTTCACTCAAATTACAGGCCGGATGTTTAGAAAATCATTAAAAAAAAACAACTTGTTAAATCCTCTCAAGGTCTTTTCTAATAAGTATCTGCTCAGTTTGTTCACAGTTACACTGAACTATTGATCCTCTTTCATCTGGATATAAAACACACAAAACTGTAACTATGTTCAAGGCTGGAAAAATGTAGCATTGAGTGCAAAGGGTTCTACTTTCAAAGATAACATTTGTGCAAAAGAAAAGCAGCTATTTTGTTCAATGATAATTTCACACAGTGCATGTGAATTATTTTGTGCAGCAGTGTGTGTCAAATGTCAGGGTGGTTGGAAAACTCTTTCTTTTTACGCTGCATTCATTGATTTTAAAATTCAACTGTAGTACTTTTCCTGCAAAGACCCTTTCTCTTAGAGGGTAAAGTTTGGGGTAAACTGGATGAATTCAGAGTAACACAGTAGTTACATGCACGCACACAGATGAGGCGACGGCAGTGGGTGTGCAGCGGAGGAGAATAATGGCGGCAAAATTCCCCACACCTGCTAACAAAGTGAAAGTGCAAATGAGACTGAGGGAAAAAAAAAAAAATACAGACGAGGGGGAAAAAGAAGGTAAAAAAGTGTGAAGTGAAGTACGGTAGTAACTCCTGGCTGATAGACTCATAGGTGGTTTGATCCCATAGAAAGTCCTGGCCTACATACGTCAGACCTGATACTGGACTGGACTGGACTGGACTGGTATGTAATTCTACCTGATCAGAGCAGGACCCACAGAGTCCATGTATATTAAAGTGAAAACAGCTGTGTGAAGCAGCTCAACTGATGTACAGTGATAATGAACAATTTCGAAACTGCACTCTGTGACTAAAACACACAAATATGATTCACTGAAAACAAGTGATCTGAGAAGAAGTGGTTTCTGTTTTCACTGACAAGGAAAAGCTAATATGGTTTAATTTGTGTTAGTTTTACAGGATGAACCTTCACTATAACATCAGTCATATCTTTATAATGGAAATAAAATCAGAGCTGATATTCTGAGATGCCTGTAATCATATCCTCCTAACAATGCATTTTTGTTTAGTGGACAAGAGTTTTCACAGCTTCACTTCAATAAATAAATAAATAAATAAATAAATAAATAAACTAGAGCCCTCCCAGAGTGCAGACCCTCCTCAAAGCAGCACCAGTCTGCAAAGGTTTGGATCCGAATCTTCGTAACTTATTGATAAACTAGTGTTCCATGTTTGCTAATGATTTATTTTATCGGTTATTAGTTATCACTTTTTTTAAAAATTCAAAGAAATCCTCGGTCTCGTTTTTCACATATGTCCATTTCAATATTCGACCACGTATGACGTCACTCTGACGTTTTGTGACATCGCACAACGACCAAATCTCACATGTTAGAACTAATGTTAAATATGAAGATGATGATGTTGGATTTATCAAAATAATATATGTCAATAACCTGCTTTAAGATAAAAGCATTCGCTTGACATCATATGACGTCAAAACGTGACCTTTGACCTTTATAGCTCAAAATGGAATGTTTTTTTCCTTGAGACATTATCAATCATCTCTGAAAGATTCATCAAAATCCATCCATAACTTTTTTAATTATCTTGCTGACAAACAAACAAACAAACAGTCACTTCACACATACGTCACTAATGACAACACTGTAAATGTTATGACATTTAATCCACAAACTGATTCACTTGAGTAACTTGAAATGGGGGGTGAAGTATTGAAGTATTACTGTATTAGTATTACATATTAATTAAGTAGTAGTTTGTCATTATTTACAGGTTATTATGATAGTATTTTACGAGTCTCATCTACTGGACATGACATCGGTCTGCATGACGACCATCACTCTGACGTCCTGTGGCTTTGGCGGTTGTGGGTCAGTTGGTAGAGCGGGTCGTGCAATGACTGAAGGGTCGGTGGTTCACATCCTGGCTCTGGCTGTCCACATGTCAAAGTGTCCTTGAGCAAAGACACTGAACCTTAAATTAGGCTTCCAGTAGGTCTGGCAGAACCTTCCATGGCCGCAGCTGCCTACTGGTGTGTGGGTGTGAGTGTGGGTGTGGGTGTGGGTGTGGGTGTGGGTGTGGGTGTGAGGCTAATGTAAAGAGCTGTGAGCACCATGAAGGTGGAAAAGTGCTACATACAGTAAGTGCACTCAAGTTACCATTTAATGCCTTCAGTGTTAGTTTTGCATTTCACAAATTCATCCCAGGTGGTGCAGTGGTTAACACTCATGCCTCACAGCATGAAGGTCCCTGGTTCTATTCCCACACCAGACCTTTCTGTGTGGAGTTTACATGTTCTCCTTGTGTCTGTGTGGGTTTTCTGTGGGTTCTCCAGTTTCCTCCCACCATCTAAACACATGCACTGATAGGTTAACTGGTTAACTGGTTAATGTAAATCACCCATAGGTGTGAATGTGACAGTGATTGTTTGTTTATATATGTTCAGCCCTGACATGAACTGGAGACTCATACAGGGTGTACCCCGCCTTCACCCACTGTAGCCATGACCCTTGTGAGGGTAAAGCGGGTTCAGACAACGAGACAAGATGAGACAAATTCATGCCACAAGCTGACGTGGACCCTCTGTTGGCTGCTTTTGGCCCATGGGCTGCATGTTTAACACCTATAATACATATCAAATCATTATTTGAGTAACATGTCATTTTTGCCTCCATCCTGAACCATTGTACCAGTGCCACCCAGATGACCCATTCTGTCCTCTGTGACTCCCCAAGCCCGCCACAGCCCACTCTCAGTCAGCAAGTACAGCCTCTCAATCTGGAAGTCATTGCCTTCTCCAGAGTCAGGAGCCCAAAATGAGAGCCTCTTAGTTGGAGGTTTGGGCAACATCAAAGCTCAGGCAACCATAACAACGCAGCTATGTTTAAAAAAGGGCCAAACACCCCCCTCAACATACCCACCCACTCCACAATTACACACACACACACACACACACACACACACACTTATATGCATGCATGAGTGCATGTATGTGAAGACACACCCAACAGTGTGCATTTAAACACACATCGACGCAGCATCGTCCACTGATGCCACACACCACTGGAACATCTGGGCCACGGCCATGATGAATCACTAATCCCTGTGTGTTACTAACAGACTGAACAACTATGCATTACAACACATCAACATAATTAACCTAAAATTAATGTTCAAAGGCACAGATGACTTTAGTTTATGACTCAACGTCACATTTGCAAAGCTCTTTTCTGCTTATCACAACCTTTTGGGGACAGATTTAGGTTCACTTAAAAACACTTAATGTGGGTTTTTAAGGAACTAAACTTTTGTTTTAAATGGGTCAGCAATGGACTGTTTGTTTAATTATTGACATAATTTACAAAAGTACTTTGAGTTTTTGCATGCACAGGTAAAAACTTCAAACCAATAAATACAAAGAATAAATGAATAAAGAAATTTTAAAAATGCATAAAATAAAATAAATTAATTAATTAAAATTCAAAATATATACAAATAAATAACAAATTTTACATTAAAAAAATAATAAAGATAAAAAAAAATGAATGAATGGATAAATAAATAACACAGATAAATAATTTAAAAATAAGAAATAAATTATATATATATATATATATATATATATATATATATATATATATATATACATATACATACAAATAAGCAAATATGTTAAAATGTAAAAAATAATTAAAAAAAATTAATTTAAAATAAACAAATGAAAAGAAAGAAATCAAATATATACAAAAAATAAAAAATATTAAAAAGATCAATAATTGCAGAACCTGCACAGATGTAAATTGCGATGTGGACGTTCAAACGAGTGCGGAAGGATTTTTCACACTTAATGTGACGTGGATGTGGATGCGGCGTCAGCGTGAGGAAAGTCCTCTTTGGGTCTGTACTGCATTTGGCTGTCGGCCACAAACATGACTGTGTACAAATGCAACCAGCCCTGATGGCATTTCAAAATGACTTATCACTCTTTTAATGAGTGGACGGAGACAGACAAGCAGGCAACTTTCTCCTGGAGTGCGGTGACGCTTCCAGTCTCTAATGATCAGTGTTTAACACAGCAAATGAATGGTGTCGCTTGTTTATTTCTATCAGAACCATCCACAATTAACAGCTTGTTTGTGACATTTGGGGCGATCGAATGGAAGGAAAATATTGACACAGGGAGTTGGGAGGAAATGAAGTGACCGCAGAGGACATAAATCGTCTTGGATGCACATGTCCTCCAGGGTTTAAACAAACAATAGATACGACAACCGCTTCAGGCCGCAGCCATATTTGTCCAGTGGTTTGATAACAGTGTTGTCAAGAAAAAAAAAAAAAAACACACAAAGGGCTCTTTATGTTGGAAATGGTGTCTACATTTGCATTTATTTTCAGACAGTTGGGATTGTTTCCAGTGAGAAATGTCAAACTTCCACGGCTGTGTTTATCTGACCTGATTTATCTGGTGGCTGCGGTTCAGGGATGAAAAGGTTTTTTTTTTTTTTTTACCCAATCGTCAACAAAAAGAGGAAAAGAAGTGACCTTTTTGGCAGATCTCCTCCTACCTACTGTATAATAGTGTTAAGGGAAGGAACGTACACAACCTCAGAGGTTGCTTTTTTTCATTTCTCAAAGATCCCCTGTGCGATTACCATCCCGTCCGCCGAGTTTTTTGTGGCCCAGTCCCTGCTGAGATGACTGAGCACAGTCTGCTGCTACAGTCATTGTGAAACCTTTCCTCTACGGCTGCTGAGGACAGCTTTCACTCACCGGCTCAACATAAATACCAAACTCAAATGTGCCCAAATGGGAAATGCCAACACACATGAAAAAAAAAAAACAAAAAACCCACAGTGACGTGTTTCCAGTGTGTCGGTATTTATTACAAAAAGATGGTCATGAAATACCACAACAATATTTATGGGGAGATTTACATATGATCTATCTATCTATCTATCTATCTATCTATCTATCTATCTATCTATCTATCTATCTATCTATCTATCTATCTATCTATCTATCTATCTATCTATCTATCTATCTATCTATCTATCTATCTATCTATCTATCTATCTATCTATCTATCTATCTATCTATCTATCTATCTATCTATCTATCTATCTATCTATCTATCTATCTATCTATCTATCTATCCATCCATCCATCCATCCATCCATCCATCCATCCATCCATCCATCCATCCATCCATCCATCCATCCATCCATCCATCCATCCATCCATCCTACACCAGGCTAAGTGTCACTATTTATTTATTTATTCATTCATTCATTTTAAAGACATTTATACACGTTACAACTAGTGATACTAACCATTATGTGTTAATAATGTGATGTCAGTGTCTGGCTGTGGTTATATATTTAAATATCTGTGTAATAAAGTGTAAATGTAGTCTTTACAGTTACTTGTTTTCTACTAAATAAATCATATGACAAATCTTTACTCTTCTGTCACTGACATTTATTTATTCATCATTAAATAATTAATAAATCTTTTACAATAACACATAACTGATACAATTTTATATTTCTTGTCAACTTTTAATTGTAATTTTATTTATTTATTGTTTTAAAAAAATGGTGGGGCACTAGTATATAGAGTCAAACTTTTTTTTTCTTCATGTTAGAACACGTAGCAGGTGGAACTAATGTTCTTATGTTGGCGCAGCCTGGACTCATTTTAAGGACATATAACAAACAAATCTACTGTCATGGTGATCTGTCCCTAGACTAGAGAAAATGTTTATATTTAGAGAATGGACAAGGATTTTACTGCAAAAGAAAAAAAAAGTGCAATGTTTCTGTTTTTGCACAGTTTGTGTTAAATATTCTGAAATGTAAAATGAAAAGGAAGTCATTGTAACCACAGATATTGTTAAAATATTCATCTGTTACCAAAAAATGTGTTTGTTCTTCTAAAAAAAGATGTTAGTGTTGTGAGATAATTGTGCATTTCCTGTTTTTATTTGGAAAATGATCATTTCAGGGAACGATTTTGTTGTGTGAAAAAGTATTTGCATGGATTTCTTAAATTTTTTTGCACATTTGCTTTACTTAAGTGTTTCAAATCATCAAAGAAATTATATTAGACTGTGACAGCCTGAATAAATAAAAATATCATTGTTAAAAGATTATTTCAATTATTTATGGGAAAAAAAAATACAAATCTGTTGTTAAAAATGCTGTTAGGTCACAAATTCATTATGATTAATAAATTAAAAGTCTTCAGCTGTGTTCGCCACATACAGGCTAGAGCGGTTCAATCAAATAGAACAGGGTCAACCAAAGTGATGTCAGCAAAAAAGTAAAAAAACCAAACAACAACAACAACAACACACCATGCTATAATTTAAAGTTGTCATTCTGCTGAAAACTTTTCCACTTTTCTTGTTTTGGAATCAATGGGTCACCTCGACTTACCAACACATGCTCCTCTGACAGTGCCTCGTCACCTCCATTCACAGAAAACAACAAAAGGAACACAGAAAAAATGGTCCATGTGACGTCAGATAGACTTTAGCTTCACACACGTGGGGTAAAACCCGTCTCACATTGCAGCGAATCTGAACTAGCATTAGCATTAGCATCTACACAAGAAGACGGCGCCACAGTAGCTGCTGCACAAACTGGATATATACGTATATATACATCATAGTTTTATTGTGTATATATCTATGTATATATTTCTATTTTTAGTGTCTACTTGTTTTATTTATTATTATACAGTATTGTACTGCTGCTGGAACACTAAATTCCCAGAGGAACCTTCCAGAGGGATTACACGTCCATTACGATGTCGATGCTCAGACCATATATCGTTCAGCTCTTATCGATGAGCCAGTCGTACGTGGCTGACTTTACATGTAGGCCAACTGTTGGGGCGAGTCAAGTTTTTTTTTTTTTTGGAGGGGTGGGGGTAAAGTGCAGACGACTCAATCAGCTTATACATGCTTCATGCCCTCTGGGATTCACCGGTTCACTTCACGTCCACGGTGCCTTCTGTCTGATCTGCTGCTTTGATGTTTGTATCAAAATAATCTTGTCTTGCGGCGGTTGTGTGTTATGTGAGCATTGATGGCTACGCAAAAGGAATACCTGGTGGGCAGAGTGTGTTCAATGGCCTTAACATCCCCAAAACTCAAAAAGAATTTTTTTTTTTTTTTGGATATGCCTGTTTTTTTTTTACTCCTGCTCACACAAATATACACTATGCACAGTAAAACTGCTAGTGTAAAAATAGAGAGTTCATTTTAACACTAGCTCAGTGAACATCTATGGTCCCTATCTAATTCATATTACCTTACACTTTGTTAAGTCCTTGAATGCAACATATGACAGGAAGTGTCCCGGCACTTTCAGTTTATATATTTCTATTCTATTTTTAATTGTTTTACTTGGGGCAAAGTAAAGTCACTAGTGTTAATACTAAATACTAACACTTAAAGAGTTCATTTTAATACTACGTCAGTTAACATATGGTCATTATGTGCAGAGTGTAAAATTTACAGTGAAGCTAGAGTTACTTTTCCAGAGACAATTTTACAATAGTAAGAGTTAATATTTTACACTAATTAGTGTCAAACAACTTTTACACTATGTGAGAAGTAACGCCCATAGTGTTATTCACGTTCAACACTGAAGAGTCTAATGTTAAGAAATAACTTTTCCAGTGTTAAACCTTCTTAAAACTGCATGTTCATAATTTAATTACTCCAAAGAGTACTGATTTTTAAAATATTTGAAAACACAACATGGCTTCATTTTTCACATATTCAAAAGTAAAAGTTTATTTATAAAAATGTACGGCATTTTTTCAATGTTCAACTTCTCACTCAGTTTGAGCTCAGATGTGACGGGGCTTTTCAGAGTTATTATTTTTTTAACACTGAAAGGAATCTTACTCTTATCAGTGTTGAATCAAGTTTACTTTAACACCGAATATATGACACTGACAGTGTAAAACCTCCAATTATTTTCACCAACACTGGAAGTTTTTACTCTGTTGCTGGAATAAATCTGAAAGAATGAAGATACTTTGATAATTTGTTTTTTTTTTTTACACTGGGAGGTTTAGTGTGTGGTGTTAGTTTAGGAGATATTAAAGATCACTGAAATATTTCTACAAATATCTGCTTTATTTTGTGACTTTTTAAAATGTAAAGTAAGTGAAAATGTTGTGTAGATGCATCAGTGTTTGTTTAAATACTTCCCTAACAAACAACTGTGTCAGAAACACTATCATCTAATGTGTTAAAATTGTAAATCTTAGAAAACCAAACCTTTACTGCATAAGAACAGGTCAGAAAGTCAACAAACTGTGACACCACTTTCAAGGACTCTTGAAGCTGCAGTTGTGTAAACTACTCTGAGCTTTTGACCTCAGTGTTGTACATCTGTGGTGAAGAGATTCAACAAAAGCCACCGTCTCCTCCTCACTTCACACTTAAAGGGATAGTTTGTTTTTTTCCTCATGAACCTGTATGAGGTCAGTGTCTTTACTCTGGTGCACCCACACTGACTTACCCCCCAACAGGGTCCCGTGAGCCCAGTTCTGGTCCGGTTTTGGTCAAAGGGAAAGTAGTTCCGGCAGGTTTCCTGGGGTCAACAAAGTAAAACATGTTTCTTCTCAAAACAGTATGTGTTTGAATGAGTGATTTATTTCCGGAACAAAAACTTACACCTCATAATTACTTGGAGCTACTTTCTCTCAATAGCGATCAATGGTCATTGTCACTGCTAACAGCTGTGCACCTCAGCAAACTACTTTCATCAGTTGTTCGGTAGTGTTTGTGACTGCTACCTGCAGGTGCACAGCTGTTAGCAGTGAAAATGTGCATTAATCTCAATCGAGAGAAAGTAGCTCCAAACAATTACGACGTGTGAGTTTTTGTTCCGTGACAGTTTTGTTATGTAAATAAATCACTCATTCGAACACATACTGTTTTGAGAAGAAACAAGTTTGATTTTGTTGACCCCAGGAAACCTGCCGGAACTACTTTCCCTTTGACCAAAACCAGACCAGAACTGGGCTCACAGGACACTGTCGGGGGTAGGGTTAGTGTGGGTGCACCAGAGTAAAGACACTAATGACAAACAGATTAATGTGAAAAATAGTGAACTATCCCTTTAACACATGGAGACACTTTTGATCATCAAAGTAGTGTGAAGTCGCTCTTCATTAGATTATACTACGCCTGTTTACATGGGAGTTTTTATTCCTATTTAATTCTGAATAAAAGTTAATTCCACTTTAAAATGATGATGTAAACGTCTAATTCCAGTTGAAAATGTTCATTCTGAATTCAACTTAATTACAAATAAAGTCACTGCTTTAATCTGATGTTATTTCCATACTCGTTGTCTTCTGCTTTATCCATAAAAACATTAACATTAACATTAACATGTCCAAGTAAAACCACTGCTGTTCCTGGAGGGTTACGATAAGGAAGACAGCTGAAAATATGTACATGTAGTTGTGTTTTCTTGATCAATCAGCCTGAGGTGACTTCTTAATCATAATAAAAAAAAGGTTCAAATAAAGGTTTTATTCCTCCTCCCTGGCTTTAGAATGTTATCTCAAGCGATTGCGTGTGATGGCCTCTCACCCTTCTGCTCTAGATACAAACTAAACAAGCTCATCTGTAGCCTGGAACATGATGTAAGCTTTCACTTCAAGTGTAACAGGCTGCTGCTACCTGCTGCTACTGAGGTGGAATGTTTTCACTCCTGCTACGAGCTGCGTGAAGTCAAGTTTTGGATCAATGAATGTACTTGTTTTTATCGGTTTAAAAATTAAATCAGATGTGTTTTTGTGATGATCAGTCTTCAAGTGCTTAAAATATGAATTTCTAATGCATAGTGTTAACTGACATTAACAGGGGTGTCAAACTCATTTTAAGTTCAGGGGCCACATTCAGCCCAATATGATATGAAAAGGATCAGACCAGTAAAATAATCATAAATAATAATATGACAATGTTTACTTCTATAATGTTTCCCTCAATACATGAATAACAGAAACAACTTGACACGTCTTAAGAAAAACAAGTGTCATTTTAATCAGATTTTGTCCCAATTTGCCTCAATTAAAGCTTAAAAACACACTTACATACTTAGTAACAGAAGGAATATTGCTATGATTACACTTACTTCTTATTTGTTCAGGTTATTCACATTTTTTTAGTAAGTGGATAGTTTGTCAATAGAAAGATTTTCATGTAATTGTACTCGTTTTATGCTAAAAAAAAAAAAGTTTTCATTATTTATTGTTAATTCTAATCATATTTTACTGCTTTGACCAAATTGAGATCTAATGATTCTGTGTGTAGAACCTGAATTAAAATCATTTTTACACCATTAATATCTTCATTTCTATTCATCCTACAGCCCAGATTGGACCCTTTCATGGGTCGGATTTGGCCCCTGGGCCTTAAAGCATCCTCAAAATGCACTCAGAGCATTAATATTATACACCAGAACACTTGTGGTTGGACTAGTCAGGGTACATATCAGTAGAGGTCTCAGATGGGCAGACTTCAGACCTGTATCTTTGCAGAATTTACCATTATGTTCTGCTGCGGCAGATCTAGATGTGAGCACAAAAAGCTGTCTTGTTTATTTTCTTTGTGTAACAAAAAACATTACAAAGCAAAAACAATATATATATATATATATATATATATATATATATATATATATATATATATATATATATATATATAAATATATATATATATATATATATATATATATATATATATATATTTTATATATATATATATATATATATATATATATATGTTATAAAATATTTATTTTTTTTTTATTTTTTTTTTTTGTGGATTTGTTAATAACTGGGCTGTTTACTTGCTCTCCATCAACTGGAATCAATATCTACATTTACATGATGTTTTTTTTTTGTTCCGAATTCTGTATTCAGAATAAAATAATTCGTAATTAAATCCATTTCCTTTGTGTTTACATAAACATGTTGATTCCAGATAAAGGTTTCCATGGAAATGGGTGTATTCTGCTCTAGTTAATTGGGAGGAACAGAGGGTTCTGATTGGACAGAATGGCCGCTTAACGTCTGGAAGAAAACTATCACGTCCAGTTTTGTGTTAGTTTCCACTAGCAACATTTTAGACCAGATACTACATGTGATGTTTTGTGATAATTAGAAAACAGCAGCTCGACTGAATCAACCATAGATGTCAACAAACTAATGCAGACAGAACGGAATATGTGCATCATTGTGACGAGACCAGGAGCATGTGCAGAATGTTAAAGTCAAAAAGGCAAAAAATTTAAATATATATGAATAAAAATATAATAAAATAATAAAGGGCGGCACGGTGGTGCAGTGGTTAGCACTTGTGCCTCACAGCAAGAAGGACCCTGGTTCGAATCCCGTACCAGACCTTTCTGTGTGGAGTTTGCATGTCCTCCCCGTGTCCGCGTGGGTTTTCGCCGGGTTTGTCTATATATCTATATATGTTCAGCCCTGCGATGAACTGGCGTCTCATACAGGGTGTACCCCGCCTTCGCCCATTGTAGCTGGATTAGGCCCCCAGTGACCCCCGTGACCCTAGTGAGGATAAAGCGGGTTCAGATGATGAATGAATGATAAAATAATAAAAATAAAATAATTGCAGGACCTACAATGCTAAGTCAATGCTATTACTTATTTGTTTTGGACAGTTGCAGAAGGAAAAATGGAAGTTAAAGAAGCAAGATGGCTGTTGTTTAGTAAAGCATGGATGTTAAAGGCCCATTACACACACACACACACACACACACACACACACACACACAGCTCAGAACAGCCCAGTCATCAGATGACATCAGGGCCAAGCAGAGCCCTCAGGCTGCTGCTCAATCAGCTCAGTCCTTTCATCGTCTCATTCAAACTCAGACCTATTTAAAGGACCGTTCTTCACCAAAGATTAGGGTTGTTGTGGCGCACAGTTCAGAGAGGTGGTTATTTATCAGCACTGATGACCGGTGTCTGTGCAGAAGACAGACAGAAAACACTTCAAAGTTCTTCTAAAGGGTCTCCATGAACATTAACACGTTTTTTCATCTTAGAAAAGTGAAGAAGCCAAAAGACTGCGTAGAACTACCATTCATAGAAAGAGCTGCTGTCGTCATGTTTCTGTTTTTTACACACTGTTTTCTCATGACACTGATCTTTTTTGTGTCGTCCAGTGGTCTATGACAGGATAAAAAATAAATAAATACAGTCCATGATAACTGTTCATGAAAAGAAAATCTCTCTTGCAAATAATCTGTGTATCATTTGTTTTTCAAAATAAAAGCAAAAACAAAACACCAAAAAAAGAAAAAGAAGAAGAAATGACTTGTTTTGTTGGAATCCATGTATCATTCGTTCATTCGTTTTTTCAAAATAAAACAAAAAAATAAGACAACGAAAAGAGTCGTTTCTTCATTATTTGTTTCCAAAACCAAAATGAAAAAAGGATAATGTTGCAGATTTTCAGTTTTCCTTTTTGTGTTGAAATGAATATTGGAAAAAATGCATAACAGCCATTTTCTTTTTTATCTCATTTTGAGCTGAAGCAAGTTGAATAAACCGGAAATGACCGTGATCTGCAGTGACATCTATGTTTTTTTGGGGAAATTCAGAGGGTCACCCTAAGACTTGAAGATATGACCACAGAGAAAATGTGTGTCATATCAAACTGTAATGATCTTCAAGTCCGGTGGCCATGTTTCTTTCAGTTGTTAAGATTAATTTTTAATTTGCTTCAGGTCAAAATTGGATAAAACGGGAAACAGCCATTATCCTTTTTCCATTATTCATTTAAACACAAAAAGTAAAACTGAAAAAATGCATCATTGTCCATTTTTTCATTTTGATTTTGGAAATAAATAATGAAGAAACAACTCTTTTCACTGTTTTATTTTTAGTTTTATTTTGAAAAATGAATGAACGAATGATACACGATTACAACAAAACAAGTCATTTCTTTCTGTTTTTTCTTGTTGTTTCATTGTCTTATTTTTGGTTTTATTTTGAAAAATTAATGAATGAATGATACACGGATTGTAAATGACAAAGATTGTTTATTTATAGATTCAGTGTTTCTATTTGATGTCAATAGGTTGTATCTTGCCTTGTTGAAAGAGCTGTTTTTTTTTAAAGCTCTACAAAAGAGAAGGAAAAATAAACACAAATATTTTCCTTTAATTAATTGCTCTGTCTCCACAATATTAAAAGAAACCACTGAAATGATCCCTAAAATTATTATTTGCTCAACAAACATTCCAAAACTCAAATTTATTGCCACACCACGAAGAAAAACAACAAATATTTGGATGCAGAATGGGTGCCAGAGTGAAAGACTGAATTTAAAAGAACTTGTCTTTTTCCCCAGAGTAGAAACCATCCTTTAAAATCTAAACCAGGGGTGTCAAACTCTGCTGTTTGACGGCCACTGTCCTGCATATTTTAGATATTTCAAATCTTCTAACACACCTGATGATGAGCCGTGTGTTGATCCTGATCTGAACCAACTGGAGGACTCTGCAGGTCCAGACCCAGTCCATCTGGACCATAAACATTTGTGATATAATGAAAAAAAAAGCATAAGCTTCTTTTTACGATGCGTTAAATTGTGTTTTTTCCATGTGTTTATTAGATTTCTTAGCACTCCATTTCTCGCCAATTCCCAGATAGTGAAATTAAGACTTCTTTTTAAAGGTTGTAGCTTAGTTTCTCTAGACCCCTCTAGTGGCAGCACATCTAAGCTTCTACCATAGTAGTGTAGTTTCGCTCAATTTAACTTTTGGCGAGATTTCCCTGAAACTTGCCGACGAATCACAGTGAAGTATAGGGTCAGAGGGCGGGCCTAACAAAGTGACGATGCAACAATGTGGAGAGAAACAACCAGAAACAACCATAGAAGAAGAACAATAATGGGTGGTGATTTCCTTTTATCACAGATGAGTGAAGAATGTGAGAAAACGTCAACAATCTTTAAATTCTTTCCACAGAAACAACAACAGTCGTTCAGCTCCATAATCCACCATTTTGTTTAGTCATTCCTAACTTTCTCCAGACTCCTCCGTCAACTTTCAGACGCTCTAACTACGTCATCCTAAAGATTACACTGATTGGTTGTAGTACCGTCCTATTGCATACAGAGGATTTGAAAGACAACCTTTTAGCCCCGCCTCCCCTGACTATGAAGCACCACTAGACCCATACATGGAATGAATAGAGATAGCGCGGCTAGGCTAGGCTAATAAGTTTCCTTAAAACACAAAAAAAGAATGTACCATATTAGGGGAAAAGGCAAAATCAACTCTGACAGTCACCTTTTCTTTTTACTTATGTAAACAGAACATTCTCCAAGAAAACACAAATAAAGAGCTGTTTAAAGATCATTTTAAAAATTCTTTCACATGCATAAGAGTTTAACTGCTGCTCTCCTCTGTCACTCAAATTAATTTGATAATGATGTTTTTGTATTTACTGAGTGGAGTCTAGAGAAGACACCAGTCAAATAAGACTGGGGGGGTTTAGATGAAAACGATGTTCCAAGTCAGATATAATTTATCAAATATTAGTAAAGTAAAGGCGAAAACACGATGCTGCAAACGTTAGCTTATAATTAGATTTTTTTAAACTTTTAACATTACTTCAATTCTACTGTTTTACATATTCATTTTTTAGGTTTATTTTTTTTATTAGATATTTACTTCATATTGTGTTTGTTTGCTCAGGAAAGGTGTAAGGTGGTCCAGAATAGATCCAATGAAATTTTGGTGAATGTAGGTCAAAGGTCACAGTCACCAAAATGTGTTTCAGCGATGATAAGTGATAGGGCAAATCAGGTAAAATGTGTGCAAGGGGGGGTGGAGTTTTTCTATATCTATATCATCAGACCCAATGGGGGGGGTCTAATGTAAAGCACTTTGTACTACATGCACCATGTATGAAAAGTGCTTTAAAAATCAAATTTGATTGATTGATTTGAATTGGGTTTGTAAGTGTGGTCTGTTGACTTAGTGGAGCTCCCTCTAGTTTAAAGGAGGACAGACAGAACCATGAGATGTGACGAAAGAAGAGATGGAAAGATGGAAAGATGGATGATGGGGGTAAAGCAGTAAATCGAGGACAGGAAAGACTGATGGATGGATGTGCACAGGGAGGGTTGGATTCTACTCTCTCTCCTTTCATGTTCCTAATTTATTCTGTGTGATTAATTCTTTGTACCCCAGCGGCAAGAGAGCGATTCCTCTGGATATACAGCTCGCCCCACCTCCCGCAGCAGCTCCTGCTCTCCTCTGCACTCACCATCTCTCTCTCTCTCTCTCTCTCTCTACCTCCGCCGGCCCACCTGCTGGGCCGGTCCCCTCTCTGCACCCTGCACGATGCAACGGTTATGGCAACATAGCAGGCATGTCGTAACCATGGTAACCACAACATCAGCACTGACTGGAGGCCTAAAAAAAAAGTTCCAGTTGTGATCTATAATCTGTTGCTGTCTATGTTCAGTGTGCGATGTTCTTCTTTATTCACAGAATGACTAATCTCACCCCTGTTTTGTGCCAATCTTAAGTTTCTATGACAACCCGTTCTTGAATTAGAGCCAATAATCGAATTTTGACCTTTCCGCCAAATGCGGCCTTGACCTTTGACCTTTTGCAACATTGATAATTTCGTTACATGCATATACGTGTCAGTGTGTGTAATATTATTATAATATATCCACTATTGATTAAGTTATAGTGTGATATGTCTATGTTTGACCTCCAGAAATCTCAAAACCCCTTACTCGTGGGTGATAACCCCAATCATAAGAATTGTATAAATCTTCATGCTGCATCGTTTGGTACCAATCTGAAAGTTGTGTAACCCTCCGTTGTTGAGTTATAACCCATAATGTGATTTTGACCTTTTAGTTAATTGTGACCTTGACCTTTGACCTTTACTCAAATGGATCATTGCATCTGATGCACATTAGCTATATGTATATGTCCATGTAGTTTCATGTATTGTCAAGTATTGTCTATTGTCGCTGCAGACACACACACAGATACACACACACACACACACACACACACAGACACACACACACACACACACACACACACACACATAGTGATTACAATAATCTCTCCCAACCAATGTTGGGCAAAATTAAAAATGCTCTAACAGTTAACATTAAATGAATCAAAATTAGAATCAATAAGATAATCGATAAAGAATTGAATCATTAAGCAGTATTGATAATGGAATCATCAATGACCCTATGACTGGTTAATTGCAGTATAGATGGGGTTAGTCAGTGAGATTATTATGTTGTTCTGTGACCTGTTTAAACCACAGATTAATTTATATAAACAGTTCCTTAGTGCTGCGTTAAAGGTACTAACAGGGTACTAGTACTGCAGCACCTTCTAACCACAATCATTATAGACGACCTTCTGTAGACCTGCCTTTTTGTGTGTTTATATGGAATATATATATAATAAAGTAAATGTTATAAAGGATCCCGTTCTCCAGAAGTGATAGATTTCAGCAAAAGACCAACGCACTTGAGAACTATATAACCCTGGAGTATCTTTTTTTTTTTTTTTTTTGGTCCAAACACCTGGAAAAACAGCTTTGGTTTTCCTCTCCACTCTCATTTATCGTTATAAGTTGTTGTTACCACAAGTGGTTTTGGCTCGGTCTCGGGGGGATTTGATACTTTTCTGTGTGATGGATGATGCCTGCAGTCAGTTACTGTTGTGCAGCTGCAGCTGGCCTGCTGAAGTGTCTTTGAGCAACACACAGAAGCACTGATCTGGATCCTCTGGAAAGTGAGGATATCAGTCTAAAAAACTAGTGCTGTCAAAGTTAAGGCATTAATACAGATTTATCCATCATCATGATTAATCTGACTACAAATTTTAATGCAATTAATTGGAACAGTTGTTTTATTTAAATAAATATGTTCAATGTATATATATTCATATTTTTGCATATGTTTTGGCTATTTTATCTCATCTTTCTGTTTTATAGAAGAGCTTTTGAATATATTTTGGAATTTTTCATTATTTTTTATTTAAATTTTTATGTGAATTTTAGTGGATTTTTAACTTATTTTGATGTTCTCTGCACTTTTTGTGTTTTTTGTGGGAAATTTAATTTTTTTAAAAACAGTCGACTGACATAAAGTGTTTTGATGATGATTGAATTTAATCCAAAACAACCCTGCGATTAAGATGAATAACATTTTTAATTACTTCCTATTAAAAATGCAAGAACTGCTTTAAGCATATTCACATAGTCCACATTCATTGTCTGTAGATAGCTGTGGAAGTTGTATTTTGATGTTAAATTTGTGTAAGAATACATGCAGTAGTTTTGCTTTACTTCTTAAATTACAAACTCTAATATCCCCTGGTTCTGCTATCCACAGTGTTCCCTTGTGTGTTTTCTATGAAAGCAAAGCAGAAATGCCATGAACACAATTTTTAATCTTTCACTTCAATGCTGGGAGATTTTCTGTATATCCTGTCCAAACCATGATGGTAATTTTTTTTTTCTCTCAGAGATGCACTTCATGTGTTTGGCAAACATCTCTGCTGTAGTTTGACTGGCTTGAATTATAGATAGGAGGCCCGAGCCACCCGCTGCTTGTTTGTTTGTTCAAGACTTTGAGTAAGTAGAAGGAAAGGCAGAGAGGGATGGAGGAGAGGATGGATGAAAAAAAAAATGACAACAAAGAGATACGATGGAGACAAAAGGACAGAAAAGAACACTGGGGACATCATGACAAACTAGAATTTTAACAAGAACATTCATTTTGTTGCAGTTGAAGACACCTTTGTGAGAAACAGTCATGGTATTAGTTCTACACAGTCAACGCTTGTATTTTAAAGTTAATAAAATACTAATAGCCACATGTCTGGTTCATTTGTAAGAGTATTTAAAAAGAACCATTCAGGACCATTCAGTTTGTCACCTCCATAACCTGGACATTTCTTTCATCACCACAGACTCATGTTAGTTCAGTTCCACATTCAGCTCAATATGATCTAAAAAGGACCAGAGCAGTAAAATAATTACAGTGAAGAGTCAAATTACATGATGTTTCCTTCAAAATGTGAATAACCTCAACATGTCATAAGAAAAACAAGTGCAATTTTAGCCATTTTCTGCCTCAGTCTATCAGTTTGTCATTTGCACATGTGCAGAACAACTTGCATTTCAAATACAAACTTCATATAGTCCAGCTGGTTCATATTTGTTCAGGTATTTATTCATTTTGTAAAAGGATAGTTTAATAATATAGATTTTCATGTAATTTGATTTTTCTCAGCAGTTTTCATTAATTATAGGTATATATAACCTAAATGACCCAACTTAAATCTAATTATTCTGTATTTAGAACCTGAATTTAAATCATTTTTACACTATTGATTATTAATTTCTTCTTTGTTGTTCATCCTATGCACCAGATTGGACCCTTTGGCAGGCCAGCTTTGGCCCCCGGGCCTTATATTAGACACCTGTAATCTAGTCTACCATCCTTTATGGTCCCATATCTTGCTGGTTGGTTTTATGGGTTGTTACTTCACATTATGGATATTTAAAGAATAATGTTTCAGAGGCTGATGTGGGTTTTTCTGCATCAACATGCTCAATCAGAACCAGAAAGAAAACACTAGAAATAAAAAAAGACTAATAAATAATAGTAAAAGGGAACAAAGAGAACCTTTTTTTTTTTTTTTTAGTGTTTTTTGTTAAAGAAGCCAATGACACACACTGCCATCAGCATGGTGGTGGCAGTGAACAGTCACCGTCCCTGAAACCATAATTGTAATGAAGCGCTGCCTTACATCATTGACCACCCGTCCCTGCGCTGCACCTCAGCAGTGGTTCTTCTAAATCCAAGGGGAACCCTCCTCTGCCCATCCAGATCACATTACACAGGGCTCAGGGCTCTGATGTGGCTTCAGATAGAGAGCGTACAAACCCCGGCCCACAACCACATGGACCAGCTCAGTGCAGAGAACCGTCCTGTGGTCTCTGCTCGCTATGAAAGAATATTTTTGAATGCCTTGTACATTCCCTAACTATACCCCCGCACCCACCCACCCACCCACTCCCATCCTACCATCCCCACCATGCTGCTCTCATTTAGATGGTTTTTATTTATTTATTTTGTTTGGGGTTTTTGTCAGGAAGGGCATAAATGTACAATGAAGAAGTTACTCTACAGTGATGCATGAACTGTTGTTGTTGAATTCTGGACTATCATGAATAATAATAATAATAATAAAAAAATCAATTCCAGTACCAAGTTATGCTGTGGCTTTTACTTAAAAAGTTTTCTGCTAAAGGTTTCATTTTTGGAGGGCAATAAAGAGGAACTCGGGTAAATAAAGCCAGAGAAAAGCCAGTCCAAGAAAAATAATTACACAGCCTGAAATTAACATAAAAAAACAAAAGCTAAAAATATAATCTTCTATCTAGAAATACTAAGTCAATAATGTTCATACTCATCTCAGTTGCTTTACTTGGACCCTCTAGAAACCATAATGGTGTACATAAGTGCTCTGTTACGTTTTTAGGGGTAATGAAAAGTAAAGTATCTGCCATGTGGGCGTTGACAGTTGTCAACAGTTGCCTGCTTTTCTGAGTTGGATTTCTGAAGCTTAAATTTACAGGTGGAAACAAAACTAGCTCAACAATACATGCTAGTTTTTCCCCCCACAACTTATTTGTGAGGTAAACTGCAGATGTATATTAGCTAAAGGCTAACTCTGGTAGCTATGATGCATCAAATGGAGACATTTATGTTTAAAATTGTATATGATCCCTAATAAATAAAGTTTAAAAAAGGTGTATATTCCTCAAATATAAGCTACATATTGTTAGCTTCATAGGATAATTGCCCAAGTCACATCTTTGGCCAAATGTAACATATGACTTTTATGCTACAAGGCTAACAATATGCTAATCTTCGCAATAAGACTATACAGCATGTGGTCATCTAAATTGCTAATTTGTGTTTGAGCCTTACATGAAGTTACTGTTCATTACAGTTATTGTTATGTTTTTATTTCTATATATATTCTATTTATATTATTAATACATTTAAATATTAGTTAAAATGAATTATTTATAATTTATTTATTTAATTTCCTTTTTATTTTAATTCATTAATATGTTTTTATTTATTTGTCTTATTTGTTCTTTCATTTATTTCATTTTTATTTATAATTATTAATTTTATTCAACTATTTTGGCTACAAGAAGGATCACACTGAAATCTGCTCTGTGTCGACCGTTAATCTGTTTGCCCGTTGGCGTCAACGCTACACCGCTGTTCTATACCTATTTTTTCATATCGCAATATACTCTATATCGCAGAGTGTTTTTTTCCTAATATCGTGCAGCTCTAGCTCATACTGGAACAAACAGCATCAACTTGAAAAGCAGATTAACATAATTTTAAAAGACAGCTGAAAAAGAAAAGAGAAAACCTTTTTATAATAATAAGAGGATGTGAATACTAATGTAATGTGTAAAGATGAATATTATAAAATGAACATTCATAAATATTTAGGAAAAAAAAGACCTCTCCATTGAATAAAGTAAGAGTACACACACACACACACACACACACACACACACACAGCACGTCCATTACATCTCCAACTTTCACCTTTTCATCCATCTCCCTTCTATACATCAATTAAATCCCTCTCCATCAGCCAGGTCTTGTACCATATTAGCAACCCACCTTCCCTCCCTGTCTCACAGCCAGTTTCTCTTTAATCTTCAGGAGATGTTCCCATTGATGGGTCTATTGATTTGATGTTGCGTGAGGCTTTTATCTCCAGGAACTCAAAGAGGTGTTGGAGAGAAGAGACGTGCTCCCCACCAGGTTTAACCAAGCTGATTCTGTATGAGCCTAAAGGAGAGCTGCACCCCTGCCTGGGGGGCCGGGTCTGGGTGAATGGGTCTGGGTGGTTTTACGCTCTGATTCATTTGTAGCTACACGAAAACCAAACCTTATTGGTGTTACTGAGTTCAATGTAATAAGCGAAAGCATCCTACATGACCCTAATGATTGATTAAGCAAGAATATTGGAGACTTTAGAATAGAATTATAGTTAATATAATAATAATAATGATGATGACGATGATGATGATGATGATGATGATGATGATGATGATGATGATGATGATGATAATAATAATAATAATAATAATAATAATAATAATAATAATAATAATAATAATAATAATAATAATAATAATAATAATAATAATAATAATAATAATAATAATAATAATAATGAGCTCTACACTCTAAAAAGTGTGACCGGGCTTAATTAATATTAATAAAATAAATACATCAGGTGTGTCAAACTCATTTTCTTTTAATAGGAGCAGTAAAATAATAGTATAATAACATATTTCATAAGAAGTAACTGCAATTAAAAAAAAAAAAATCTTCCTAATCATTTCTACATAACCTCTCTAATACTTAGTAACAGAAGCAGAAAATGGTTCAGATTGTGCTTAATTTTCTTTAAACATTTCAGGTTGATCTAATTATTCACATTTTATTGCTACAGAATAGTTTGAAAATTTAAATATTTTCACAATTTAAAGTTCATTTTTTGGACTGAAACAAAGAAAAAAGTGAGAAAATGTTATTATTCATTGGCATAATGAAAAAAAATTTTCCACACCAAACCAAGAAGAATCCTTTTATAGGTTATTCTGTTTGTATTTTACAGTAGATCATATAGGTCTGGAGGTGGAACCAGAACTAAAACGAGTTCCAGAGCTTTGACTGTGAAATTTTTGCACTTAGCGAATTCATCCCATGGGCCGCATTGGAAGCTTCGGCAGGCCACATTTGGTTCCCGGGCCGCATGTTTGACACCAGTTATTCACAGGTTATTATGATAGTATTTTACTGATCCGATCCATTTTGATCTGAAACAAAGTTATCAGTACAGTCACTATCATTTTTGTATTTTACAAATGTATCCCAGGGGCCGGACTGGACCCTTTTGGGGGCTGGATTTGGCCCCCATAAGGCCCCCTATAACGGGACCAATTTCTCTGTGCGATTTGTCCATTTGGATCTGCGAGTTAAAACTGACTTTGAAGGAACTACAGAGAATGAGAAAACAGCAGGAATGAGTATAGGTTCATGTAGCTCAGGACATAAAGTGTGTGGCGGATTTCGACATGCAGCGCCCTGCAGTCATCTGTGTGTGTGTTTGGACGAATGAAGCGAGGGCGCCACCATCCAGCTGACCACATGTGGAGATTGTCCAAAACCCTAGTGAGAGCCAGCGCTGGTGCGTTCCACCGCAGAGCTGCATGCACAGGTCCAGGGGGCCTCGCTGTGCAGCAGCATCACAGAGACCGCCTGTCAACGCTGGGCCGCCATGTTCTTTGTTAAACCCTGTGTGTGTGTGTGTGTGTTTATGTGTTTGTACTATATGTCCCCATATATGCATGGGTTCACGAGTTCATATATGTATCCATTTATCTATAGGAATCTCCGTGCCAATGACAAAAATACCATGTGGGCGTGTCTCTTCTGTATTTGTGTGCTGTGTGTATGGTTATGAGGGTTCCCCTAGAGAGCATGGCAGGCCTGTGGTTTACGGAGCGCCTGCCAAGCTGCCCATTGGCTAACAGAGGGGGTTGATATTCTGCTATCGATCATCTGCACTAAGAACACACTGACTCGCCCATGGTGTATAATTATCACCCCAAAATAAAGTGGCTGGTTGTGCTTAGAGACCTCTGCCTTGAAATCAGCTCTTGTCATCTGCTCACTTCGTGTTCTTCTCGCACAGACCGTTATTCTTTTTCTGTCTTTCTTTGTTTCTTGGTGTCTTCTATGCACCTTAAAGTGTAACTCTGGCAGTTTACCCTGTGGACATCATGTGGGAACTAAGGTCGTACACGCCATTTTCTGTGTTAGGAACTCTAGCAATATTCCGTCTTATGAACTGGAGAGATTTTTCTGTAGATCTTCTAAAGTGCCGGCAGTGACGGTGAAGATGTGTTAAAATGTGACGATGCTGCAACACATAGGATGTCTCCAGCAAATATATATATATATATATATGTATATACTTGGGCTGGGACGATATGCTTTTATGCTGATTTTTTTGGGGGTGCTGATTCAATTTAAATTGTGATTCTTCAATATTCCAGATTTTTCACTTGCTTTTTTAACACAAGACCACGTGAAAAAGCTGAATGATGATGCCTACAGATGATATCTGGGGCTATATTTCCCCCCAAAAATGCACATCATATATGAGTCAGTTCAGATTTATTCAGTAATAATATATTTGAACCAGACTTTAGGAAATAAACTGTGACATTTATCTGCACACAACACAAATGAGCCTTTAAATGAACATACTTCATAATGAAGTGAACTTAAACTCTCATTTCAAAGCCTGGACTGAATGTAAAAGAGAATGTACAATATAAAATCTATTTTATCCAGTATTTATTTATCTTATTTAGTTGTTCCTGTATGCATTTACCTCAGGATGGTGTCTTGCTAAGTGCGCAGGAACGTTTGTGGTGTTTCCACAGTATGACACGTGTGCGTTACAGAGTTTACAAATATCTTTCCACATGTCCAGCTCTGCTCTTCCCTTCAAAGCAAAAAATCCAAATTGTGTCCACACTTTTGACTTCAAATGTGGGGTTTTATCGCCACACGTTTTTTTCAGTTGTCTACCATTCTGTCTTCCCTTCAAATTTTTCTGGGAACGGATATAACATCAAAGATAGTCGAAGAAAAACATTTTGTCCTCTACTGGAGACAGGCGCTAATTTTTTTCCCACACGACTTAAAATGAATCATTTAAATTTTTTTTAAAAATCGAGTTTTGAAAAAAAAAAAAGAGTTGTGATGTTATACCAAAGGCTACACAAGTATTATATAATTACTAAAATAAAATAGTGTAACTGACTAGAATATTAAACCTGAACTGAACTTTTAAACATGTAATATTTTTGTGTTTTTTCTCATTGAAATCCATGCATTTTTATGATGAATGTATGTAGACAACGCTTTACATAAAGGGGACGAAGACACTTATCCTGGAACTGTGACTGCACTATCATCATCATCATCATCATCATCATCATCATCATCATCATCATCATCATCATCATAAATAAATAAATTATCATCATAGCCTTCAAAGAAAATTAACAGTGTAACTTTGATTTTCTGATGCTTTAGAAGTTACTTTCTTCGTGTATAAAAGTCTGATCCATCTCGTCCTCTATTCATGCCCTTGTCTTAACATTCTTGTGCCCATCCCTCTCATCCCATCTCATCTTTAAAAGCGTCTGATGTTTGTGTCTGTGGTCTACTGAATTGTTTAGTCGTGATTTGTAATGTAAATATGTGGCTGCGTATGAGAGCATCGCTCCCTCTGGACGCCCTCTGAAAACACACACACACACACACACACACTTAGTTACAAAAAAACACTGAATATTCAAAGAACAACCAGCAGCTGCCTGGCTCAGCTCCGTTATTCCGACTAAGCCATAATTGTTCCTGGGCCTCTGCTCTTTGGGCGCTGCTCCACCAGAGCCAAGCAGCTAACCATCAGCAGTCCTTATGGTTGGCTTTGCCTCCAGAAGTCCTGTGATGGAGCAGATATAGGCTCCACACTACATACACTGACTGGCCAACGTTTAACGGTCTAAGATGGCTGTTCCATTTCTAGATGATTTAATCATTTATAAAAGCTCTCAGGTGACGTAACACTCTCAGCCTCTGGGGCTTCACTGAAGATCCACAGTTTTTGGCAGCGGCGCACGCAAACAAATTAAAGTGTAAAAGTTAAAATCGACAGCAGCTGTAAACACATTGACTACTTATCCATTTAATAAAAAAAAAAAAATCTTCCTAAAGGTCTGCCGTGGTGTACTTTCCTTGTTTAAAGGTTTTAAAATCTTAATCCAATTACATGAAAGATGAAGAAATAATTGTAAATCCTCAGATTTCTAGGCTTCTTACTTTAAAGCAGCCTTTCAAGTTATGTTGAAGTTCTTGCTGCCCCTTTGGACTTATGCTCTGTAGATACTTTGAACATGTTTCTAAAAGTACGCTCTGTGTCTTTAGACTCCTAGTCATTTGGGCTTTTATAAATCTTCTGTTTAATTCATAACTTGCATATTTTCAATGTATTTTAGGTTTATTTCAGAAGTTGTCTAATGGCTGATAAGGCAGATATAATATTGATCATCTGGAATAGAAAAAAAACTGAGCAAATGTACAGTATCATCCACATCTACCCCGACCAGAACATCAACACTGAAAATACAAGATAGGCGCTTTCCCACAGAGTAGTTCTAGAAACTTAGTTCAAAGGTTCCCTAGGAACTATTCAATTCAATTCAATTCAATTTTATTTATAAAGCCCTGAATCACAACAAAGTCGTCTCAGAGGGCTTTACAAAAACACAATCAACTACAGAGATACATGAAAAGTCCCAAGCATCCCCTGTACTTAGACCCTCCTTCTCGGCAAGAAAAAACTTCAAAACCCAGTGGGAAAAAGAAGAAATCTTGAGAAACTATGTAGTTCTCAGTACTGTGTAGTTCCTAGGGAACCTTTGGGGTTTGCATTCCGACAGGTCAGTAGGAACCATGGGCCAATGTGACGCTAACGTGCACCATAGTGATGGATTCTTTAAGCAAATGATGCAAAAATAGACCACCAGCAATAATGCTGGAGGTTCAGTTTTAAAACGTATGGTCAAGATGGACATTGAAATGAGTGATGTAAATGAAATGCACAAGTTTGTTTATTGTATTGTATGATTGTTAAATGAGGCGTAGGATCTTTAATAAGTTCTTTGAACTTCAACCGACCGACGTCTTATTTTGTCCTTTGCTCTCTGTTCTGTATTTTATTTCTTTTTTTAATGTATTTTTTATTATTATTTTTTATTTATGTATATTCTTTTTTTATGATGAACTGCTCAAATAAAAAATAACTGAACTGAACTAAATTCAACAATCACACAAGAAAGACGGCGCTACTATAAACTAGAATATAGAATGAGGAGGCCACAGTGTTTATGTTCTGTATCACAGGAATGTTAATTATGCTCAAATACAGCGACTAGTATCAAGAATGAAGGAGTTTACAGAGAGAGTTAGAGACAAAGAATCCAGCAGCAGGTGATACTACGACATATGTTAATGTCATAACATTAACCCATTGGTCCATTTATTTCTCACCTTCTACGGGGTTTTTTCCAACACACCGCTGATGCTACACAGATGGTTTTAAAGACAGCCGTACTGCAAGATGAGAAAATCTGGAAAGAGGTGTGGTCTCAGCTCTACCAATCACCAAACACCTACGTCATATAGTTCCTAGAGAACTAAAAAAAACCTGCCTACGAGTAGGACCGAAAAAGATTCTAGGAACTATGTAGTTACTATGCTGTGGAAAGGGGGGAGGGGGGGGGGGGTACCAGGAACTAAAAAGGTTATAGGAACTACAAATGGTCAAATGGTTCCTACAGTGGGAAAGCACCTAATGCATGTCTAAAATTAAAGGGTACTGTAGTGAATGTTCATCACTGGCTATTTCAGAAGAGTACCTATAATACAAGTGGTTCCGTCCAAAGCCCGTTGGTAAAGAAGCACGAGTACAAAGTCACTGCTCTGTCAGTCATTCATTCATCTACTTCAGCACTGGTAGTGATGTGGTACTGTCCCATTACTATGGGGTGTGATAGATTTTAGGGGTGCACAATATATTGCAAAAATATTGTTATCGCAATAATACAGGTTACAATATTCATATCACAAAGATGTTTAATCACGTAGGGAGGGGTAATGTAAGCAGCTTTATCAAAAACTACTGGACAAATGGACAGTGGATGGACACAGTTTGTTTTTTTTTCCATGATATATTGAAAATAAAAAAAACAGTCACTTTTTATTCAATTTTCTATTTTTTAAATAACCCTCAACTTTAATAGTAATGTTTATGGACATCTACACAATCAATAAATCAAGATTTTCACTTAAACATAAAAGACAGAACATAATAAGAGACAAAATGTGGAACTGACACAAAGGTAACCCTGGGTCTTTATGGGTTAAGAAACATTTTTTCTTAGAAGATGAAATTGGCATTTCTGTACGTGAACGACAAATATCGCAATATTATTAATAAACATAAACATTAATAAACATTAATATTACTGTACACCCCTATCGCCTTCCACAAGTTTTGCTAATATCGTGCCTTCCTAATAGATTTGTCGTTGACCCAATACAGTCTAAGATGACACCTTATTGGCCAATGCTGTGTTGAGATTAACATTCGGGTTTCCCCATTTTTAAAAAAAAAAAAACACCCTCTGCCTGTAACATTCATTTGCAAAAACACATTACACTGTTTTTCTCTCTATATTATATCTTTATTTACCATTTAATGAGGAGTCTTTAGATCTGACTAGTCAATAGAACTATATTACTACAAGATGTATTTAGGTTGTTAAGGAAGTGAAGAAGGGGTAGGATTAAATAAGCTTATGCTTCATCCTACTCCTTTTCGGACATGTCATTGTTATTATTATTATTGCTGTATTGATTATTGTTGCACTTTGCACATGTTCGAAATAAATCATTCAAATCAAATCAAACTATTTGTGTATTTCTCTTCTCCACATTCAATATGTTTTAAACTTAAAATACTTAAAACAATGAATCAGTTTAGTAAATGCTTCTCTTTTTAACCATACAGCCTATGTGGCTCAGTCTAAAAGTCCCTTTCTGTCTCGCTCTCTCTAATGTGTGTCAAGTCAGTCCAAAAAAAACATAGTGGGAAACCAGACAAACCGAGCAGAAGGCCAAAGCACAGATCACTGCTCCCGCCCTGGACTCCTTCTGTTTTTCTGAATGTGATGCAACTTCCACCCCATTACTTTAACCATATTCACTCAGACATGGTGAAGTATTAAGTGTCACATCTGTCTCCAGTCTATGTCTTGTTTTTATGCCTTGTCTGTCATTTCCTGTTTTATTTTGTTAAGTCTCCTTGTGCGTCTCGTCTGCTGTCTTTACTTCCTGTTCTCTCTGATTGCTTCACCTGGATGTCACACCTGTGTCTCCTTTATCCCTCGTTAGTCTGTGTATTTAAACCCAGCCTGTTCTCTTGTTAAATGGACTCTTTTCCACCTTCATGGTGCTCAAAGCTCTTTACATTAGCATCACACTCACACACTCTCATACACAAGGACACTTTGACATGTGGACAGACAGAGCCTGGACGCACACCGCTGACCCTTCAGTCATTGGACGACCCACTCTACCAAGTGAGCCACAGCAGGCGGGCCGCATTTGTATCGGCACACTATTACACCCAGTTGCTTAATCGCATGACGTCAAAAGAAAAGCAGAAAATGTCGATCCTGCCTCTGATCATCGAGTCAGGATTGGACACTTACATCTGGTCTTTAATTTGGATTCAGTTTCTGGAACCAATTTGACATTAAGTGTTGATTTTCAATTATTATTTAGGATAATGTCTTGCAGTCAAAATATGTATATTCTTAAAATCATTATAGCTAATTAAAATTTTCACAACACAAACATTTCCATGTCCTTAACAATAATTAGTGAAAGTAGAAGATGTGCTCATTTGGACGCTTTCTCTTTCATCTTTCTACATGTAAACGCATAATCAACAACGTCCAAATCACTTTCAATTTAACACTGACATGAACATCCTCCTATTTTTTTGTGGATTTGTGGCAATAGTGTTATGTTTCTCCATTGTAGGACAGATGTTTCTGCAGGCAGTTGGCTTCTAAAGTGGCGATTGGAAAAAGAAGATGCAGTTCAGCAAGTAAACCTTTAAAATTTTCCATCAACACACAAGAGCAGCACATGGTAAGGAAGGAACTGTGTGTGTGTGTGTGTGTGTGTGTGTGTGTGTGTGTGTGTGTGTGTGTGTGTGCTGTTCAGGTGACAATGACACTCGAGGCCTTTATTTTCCATGGTAAACCACAACAGGCTTAACCTTGCCTAACTGTACACAACAAACATACACTTGCAGAGTAAGAGAGAGAAGGCACGCTGCACTTCAGAGAAGACCCTTATTGTGAAAGCAGAGTACAAATTTTGCCCTCAGTACATTTCTGTATTGCAAATATAAGACGGAAGTCTGGCACTCATCTGCATTTTAAATTAACTCAAAAGTTTCATTGTGAAAATAAATAAATAAATCTATATTTTTGGAAGCTTACCTGCTTGTATTTACCATTAATGTAACAAAACAGATGTTTGTGTCCTGCTATGAAGGTGATGATGTTGTGCTGAACATACTTAAAACTAAGGTTGGGTGCTAAAACGTCTATATAAAATTAGGTTGACTAAAAACATTGACTTTTTATGTCATTGTACATTTGTATGATGACAACATAACATTCTATTCTATATAATTATCTTCATGCAGATTTTCCTGCAGTTTATTATAGTCAATTTTAGCAGCTAAAAGAAGACTCAAACAAAAGAAATGTTGGCAAGTGTTAGTTTAAAACCACAAACAACCAACTTTTATATCTTTTTGAATAAGAACTTGAACTGTAAACACATGGATTTTGTAAAATGAAACTATATATATATATATATATATGAGTGTGTTTTTGTCACTACATCAGTTAAATCTTTTGTTCACATTCTATATTGTTTTTTGACTTGTTGGATTATTTTTGTTTTGCCATCACATGTTTTGTGTTACTTCTTCTACACTTGGGGTGTTAAACATATGGGCTACGGACCAAAACAGGACTGTGAAAGACTCCAATCTGGCCCATGGGTGGAATCTGTGAAATGTAAAAATTAGTGAAGATATCAACCATAGGGTCATAGATCCTTTGAAAGTACACAACTCAAAAGTTCAAATCCCTTTCTTCAGAAGTTTAGTTTGTTCATGTTCATATTTTTTTTAAAGTGCATCTTTTCTTTAGTTTTATTGACTTTTTCAAATCTAAAACTATAAATATGCATTTGGTTTTTTTTAAAAACTTTCTCAGAACTAAAGATCAACCCTTAAAGTTGAAGAAATATTGATTTAGAAGTTATGAGGGTCCACCTTTTTATTATGAGAATGTCACCTTGAGATCAAACTTGCATTTTAACTCATTTATGGAACCGAGTGGACCATGCAGTGTGTCTCCTGTGGCTTTATTCTTTAGTGCTGAAGTTCACAACCAACTAGGAGACTCAAAAGTCATCTTCCTGGTTTCCTCTAATCAAAACAGCGTACCACTGACTTGATGTTTAGCTAATGAATCTCTAATTGAAACCAGTCGTCTGTAAACTGGCCTGGGATTAATGCGTCTCTGCAGGGGAATCGACTGGAGCCTGGATGGCACTCACACTGCGCTGCTTGTTTGTGACAGTGTCAGAGTTATGACTGTCTTTAATTGGCAGAAATAAGACCCCATGAGAGTTTTCAACAGACAACAACAAAAAAAAAAAACCAACTAAGTAGTAGATGAGGGGAAAGAAAAAGGCGACGGTTTGGGCGGGAGAAGAAACATGAGGCAGAAAAGTTGGTGTTGGAGAAAAGTGACAGTCGCCTGGATGTGTGTGTGGGGGGGGGGCTACACGAGTCCTCTGGGGTCCTGACAATGGACTAACTGTGCCTGCCGCCTGCTGTAAATCTGCTTCTGTCTGGAGGGGAGACTGAGCAAGGGAATCATAAAAATGTCACACTGGAGTCTGTGTGTCTGTCAGTCAGAACCAACGCTGTCCTGATCACCCTGAATAACAGACAAATGTTATCAATGGCGCCTGCGTCCCCAGTGTGACATCATGTGAAGTTTGCTCATATGCAGATTGGAGCAAAACAAAATAAAATCATTGTATCTGTAAATCATATTTTATTTGCTCCATCTAAAACACAGGCGTGTCAAACTCCTTTTCACCCAGCCCAATTTGATTTCAACTGGGCCAGACCCGTAAAGTAATATAGTATAATAGGTTACAAATTATAATAATAAAACCATAAATTCATGTAGAAATTGTATTTTTCAGATCATTCTTTCATAAAAGACATGAATAACCTGAAAGACATGTTAAGAATAAGTGCATTTGCAACAGTATTAAGCCTCTTATTTGTATATGTGCATTTCACATCAGAGCTACAAAAACGTACAACACGTTTCGTAACAGACGGAATATTGTTAAAATATTTTAAGTAGATGGAAAGTTTAAGCGGTTACAGAGCTTGTTACTGAACATTTGGCATTATTGATTAAACTTCCCCATTTAAAGGGATAGTTCACTATTTTTCACATGAATTTCTATGAATTAGCTGTGCACATTAGCAAACTACTTTCATCAGTTGTTCGGCTGCTACGTGTACGTGCACAGCTGTTAGCAGTAACAGTTGAGAGAAAGTAGCTCCAAGCAATTATGACGTGTGAGTTTTTGTTTCATGACAGTTTTGTTGTGCAAATAAATCATTCATCCAAACACATACTGTTTTGAGAAGTTTTATTTTGTTGACCCCAGAAAACCTTCCGGGACTACTTTTGTTTTGACCAAAACCGGACCAGAATTCGACTCACAGGACACAGTCGGGGGTAAATCATTGAGAGTGCACCAGAGTAAAGACAATGAACCCATATAAATGCATGTGAAAAACACTGAACTATCCCTTTATGGTCATATCGCCCAGGCTTAATTGCATCTTAATTGCAAAGTTTTTCAGTTATGTTATTCCTCCTTGGTGGCGATGGTAGTAAATGAATGAAAGTGTGTTGATGACAGAGTAGCACTAGCATACTGCTGGGCAGTGGTAGCATTTTTTTTTGTCTTACAGTAATGTATTTTGCCGTTGTGTTTGTGTGTTAATGTCATTTTTAAGCCAGAAATGGGAGCGGGAGGAATTCCCTCTTCAACAGGTTTCCTCAGAAGGAGCTCAACAATGCGTCAAATTGGTTTCCTACCTTTGTTTGCCCTTCTTTTTGTTGAGTAGGGAAAGACACCCATCCCCATATTTTCTGAGTCATGGGATTGTTTTTTTTTTTTTCTTTTGGTCCACACATAGAAAACTGAGACACTTTTAAAAGATAGAATATGAACATTGACGAACATGGTGTATAGCAGGGGTGTCAAAGTAATTTCAGTTCAGTGGCCACATAAAGCCCAATATGATCTGAAGTGGGTCGGACCAGTAAAATAATAACAGTGACAGAAGTAAAATTATATCATAAAAATGTCCATATCCTCAGGCTTTCCTTAAATGGCACAAAAAACAACTAAGTATGATCATATTAAGAATATTCTGCTTCAGTTTATCATTTACACGTGTGTGTATTACAGTGTATATTACAATAAGAAATACACAAAACATTTAGTAACAGGCAGGATATTGTTAAAATGACAGTTATTTCTCTTAAGACATTTGAGGTTGTTCATATTTATTGTAAAAGTAATTGTAATTGTCAATATTTTCATGTAATTTAACTTTTTTATACTAAAACAAAGAACATTTGCAGTTGTAATTATTGGTTATGATGACAATGTTTTACTGATCTGAATCTCTTTTTTGACACTATATCTTTATCTTTAGTGTAATTTTTTTGCAGTTCCCAAACTGATCAAAGGGCCACATTGGACCCTTTACTCTGCACTTCTATAATTCTGTTCCACCTTTATGGTTCAAAGCTCTTTTCATTAGCCTCACATTCACCCATTCACACACACTCATACACCAGTAGGTTTCTAAGGTTCTGTCAGTCCTACTGGGAGACGAAGGCAGGGTTCAGTGTCTTTGCCAAAGGACACTTCGTCATGCGGACAGCCAGACCCTCAGTCATTGGACGACCCGCTCTACCAACTGAACCACATTTGTATAGGTACACTATTACACCCAGCGGTTTAATCGCATGACGTCAAAAGAAAAGCAGAAAATGTCGATCCTGCGTCTGATCATCGAGTCAGGTTTTGAGACTTGATTGAAATGTGGCGACAGGAGGCTGGTGTCGAGGAAATGAGGAGGGGGGTCATATTATTATTATTATTATTATCTTAGCTCAAGGCGGTGAAAGAGAGGGAAAAATAAAAGACAAATGCATTTGTGGCATTTAAACGAGTTAAAATAGTGACAAAACTGCAAGTTATGGACCCTGTCATGTGTGCGTGTGAGGAGGTGTTGTTGTAAATCTGCTTGGGTTTTCAAGGCCAGAAGAAAAACTAGAGCAACTGCAAATGTGTGTGTGTGCTGTGGAGCATTGCACTGTGGTCGCTGTGTGTGTGTGTTTGTATGTGTGTGACGGCGCGTGGGTGTGTATGACTGCGTAGGTGTCGCACATGGTACAGGACATGTATGTGGGAAACACTGTATGTGCACCAAGGACAGATGAAAGGAAAGAGGTGGGTGGGCAGGAAGTGAAGAACAAAGGAAACACATCATCTGATTTATCAGATGGGTTCAGATTTGTGATCAGATGAGGGGGGGGGGGTGTTTAAAAAAGAAAAAACATGGAGTCAAAAGAAAAGGGTTGGAAAGTGCAGGGAAACAGAAGTCACATGTCGTACGAAGAGTCAGAGAGATTGAGAGACAGAAGAATGATGAGTCTAAGAGTAGCGGAAGGGAGTTAGCAGTAAACAATGAGCAGCCGGTAACCGCGATGTGCACCTGGTAGAAAAAAAAAACAAACAAACCACAGCCTCAGTTGAAACAAACTCTGACACCTTAAGAATACCTTTAACCGTTTCACCACCGCACTCAAGGAAAACAAAACAACAAAATCCACAACTAATTCTGCTCTTCAAAGACAGTTATGACTTCAAACTATAGGAAATGGATTTGTTAAAAGGAAACTCACTCAACGGTCATTGTTATTCAATCAACAGAGTCTGTTTACATTAATATAAAAACCTGACCAGTGATAATTGTATAGAATCAGAATGTGTACGTGCACTTCAGAAATGTGATGATAAATAAACTGTGGTTTAGATGCTCCACACCTTCATTTGATTCCTTTCAGAGTATGTGTGTGTGTACAGTACACAGTGATGGTTAGACTCAAACTTCCTGTTATTGTCTTCTGCTGTAGTTTGACTACATTAGTTTTTTATGATTTTAATTGTTTATACATGTACAGATGGAAAAGAACTAAATAAATCAAATTAACCAGTTTACATGTCAGCTGATGTATACGAGCATGTATTGGTGTTTTTAATCTGAATTCCCATCATCACATTACTGCTGTCAGGTATCTGCTAAAGTATCCTGTTTATAAGATCACCTGAATAAGCTGATAACTTTAGATAATGATCAAAATATCAGTGTGTATGTAAATGGACAGAATGAAATGGAATAGAATGGAATGTAGTTACCCCAGGTTATGTGTTTTTAACAAGAAAAAAAGATAATGGGATAAAATATATGAGCTAAATGGACTAGAAAAGAATAAAAAGTAACACACACACACGTGTATATATATACATATATATATATATATATATATATATATATATATATATTATATATATACAGTAACGGTTAAAGTCATGGTGCATGCGGCAGCAACAGTTTACCAGTGAAATAAAGTGACAAACCAAAGATGACAGCAGACATTTAAACTGTTAAAACAAACAAGCAAAAGAAAAACAGTTTAACATTTGGGCCTTTTTTCATTTTGTATCGACTCAAACATTTTTCTTCTATCAAATTGAAACAATCTTTTTTTTTTTTTTTTTTCATGTTTCTTATAAACTGGTCTCATTTGTCTTGAAGATAAGGCTGTTGTTTTAGTCTTTGTGGTATTGGTCTAAGTTAAATCTCTGGTAAAGATAACAATAAAAGAGGACAAAATGTAAAGTAAAACCACAGACAGAAACAGACGTGCACATGGATCCTGTCTCACTTCACCATTCAGTTTATAAAAGAGAAAAAAAAAACTAGTGAAGATCACAACTGAAAACGTTTTTTAGACCAGGTTGAGAAATAATTTGGATGCAACAAAATGTTGATTGATAATCTGCACTGGCCTTTGATGACAACTGTTGGTTTTACAGCTGATACTTGAAGCACATGTAGGTCAGTGTTTGGGTCATGGTGAAATGATACTATGTCATTTCATGGTGATATCTCAAGCATTCAATAATCTCCCACAACATTGGTTTTGGGGAGATTATTGTAATGTCTGTCTGTCTGTCTGTCTGTCTGTCTGTCTGTCTGTCTGTCTATCTGTCTGTGTGTGTGTGTGTGTCCACAGAGACATATCATGCTATAACTCAATGAATACTTGAGATATCACTGGGAAACTACATGTGCATCAGATGCAATGATCCATTTGAGTAAAGGTCAAAGGTCAAAATCACATTATTGGTTATAACTCAATAACAGAGGGTCACAGAACTTTCACATTGGTACCAAACGATGCAGAATGAAGATTTCTTCAATTCTCATATTGGAGTTATCACCTACGACCAAGAGGTTTTCAGATCTCTGGAGGTCAAAGGTGACATGTGGCCAAATTAACTTGTGTAACACTGTTTGTCAACCATAGACATATCACACTATAACTTAATCAATACGGGCTATATTATCATAATATTACATGCAGTGATGCATATATACATATGACTAAATTATTGCAAAAGGTGAAAGGTCAAGGTTGCATTGAGCAGAAAGGTCAAAATCACATTATTGGCTTTAATTCAAGAACAGGTTGTCATAGAAACTTGAGATTGGCACAAAATAGAGGTGAGATTAGACATTCTCTGAATACTAGTTGCTATAGCATGATATGTCTCTGTGGACACACACACAGATACAGACACACACACACACAAGGTCATCTCGTCATCTAAACCCACTTTATCCTCACTAAGTTCACAGGGGTCACTGGGGGCCTAATCCAGCTACAATGGGTGAAGGCGGGGTCAGAGGTCACCCCGTATGAGTCTCCAGTTCATCTCAGGACTGAACATATATAAACAAACAATCACTGTCACATTCACACCTATGGGTGATTTACATTAACCAGTTAACCAGTTAACCTATCAGTGCATGAGTTTCGATGGTGGGAGGAGCCAAAGGAGACATGAGGAGAACATGTAAACTCCACACAGAAAGGTCTAGTGTGGGATTTGAACCAGGGACCTTCTTGCTGTGAGGCACCACCGTGCCAATACATTATAATAATGAATGTCACCCCACCAATGTTGGGCCATTCTATTTCTTCTTACTCTATGTGTTCAGTCATCAACTAATATTAATGTGATGAAAGAACACACTAAAGATGTAAAGCACTTTCAAAGAAATCTATATATATGGCAACTATGAACGTGTTCTTTTGTTACTTCTGAGTTCAACACTAAACCAAATGACAGCCATTATATTTTTTTCCTAATCTGTGTGTTATACCAGTAAACTTCGCTCAGCTCCCTATTTTATCAACTACTATAAGCAAAGAGTGAAGAAATTATATAAAAATATGTAATGAAATGGTTATGATTTTGGATGTATTTGTTATGTATACATGAGTGTTAGTAAAACTGTTGGATGTCTGATGGAGTGGGTGTAAGTTTTCTTCATCCAGCTCCTTTCCAATCATAGAGATTAGACTAAATAATAAATGAAATAATGAACTACTGCTTCTTCTAGAACACTCCCACTAGTTGGTTCACTAAATAGTAAAGATAAATACGAGTAATGATACCAGCTACGCTAGCATCATTTGAAAACACAAGGATGAAATGGCAATATTTTCATCTAGTTAAGTGGGTTGAAATGAAATATGTCGTGTTAAAATGTTAGAAATCGCTGCTATGTTAAAGGTTAAGTTTAGGAAAAGATAATGGTTGGGTTTAAGATAAGTTCTTTATTGAAACTATACAAACATTGCTGTCATAGTTACAATAATAAACATGTGGTTATGGTTGATGCTGAATTTAAATTGACTTGCATTATGTATTTATTCCATATTCCATTTGTCTATCCATGAAATGATGGGTCATAAGGAGGTGCAGTGGAGCTTATGGGGGTATTTACTGTACGCGCGCGTGTGTGTGTGTGTGTGTGTGTGTGTGTGTGTGTGTATAGGGTATCAGTGTTGGACTATACACATGTGTCATGTGTGAATATAAATATATTCAGCACACAAAGGCGGAGGCTGCTTTTTTTCCTCAATAGATGAGTATCATATGAGGGAGGATTAGACTACTGTGTGTGTGTGTGTGTGTGTGTGTGTGAGATCACAGCCATGTGTGTTGGGCTGCTTCATGCGGCTGTGGAGGCTCCAGCTGGTCTGGGCAGAACCATGGGCACGGGCTGCAGAGGGGCGGCAGAGGATGATGGGGTTTGAGTTTCATTTACTCGACTATTTTTATGAGCACTATTTCAATAAGGTGCATATTAAAATGACGATAAAAGTTGGCTGTGGACTCAGAGGTTTGGAGAGGGAGATGAGCAGAGAGGGAGAGGAATGTAAATAATAATAAATGAATTATCGACTCCCTGTATAGGAGGTAAATAGTCAGGTGCTAAGACAAAATAAAAAAATAAAAAAAATCGTCCATAATGACCCAGTGCTACTTTTAAGGCATTTAGCAAATGATAACATAACGGCTCATAAAGTAATAAAAGTTCATTAAATAATAATCGACTCATGATGTAATAAAATCATGAGTGCATAATGTAATAACTTATTACATTATGAGTCGTTAATATGTTATTCATATGTTAATTTATTCATTCATAAATGATCAAAATGTGTTAAAATACTATCATCTGTATTTAGCATTTTTTTCGAGTGTAAATTGTGTATTATTCTGTATTTAATTCACAGATCATGTAAAGGTTCATGACAACGAAGTAAATTTAAAAAAATTAAGAAAAACTGACATTTTCTGCAAAATATATCATACACTAAATGTTTAACCTTTAATAGACAAATGATGCTTGTTTTTATTCATAATCAATGATATGATTAGTTAAAAAATATAGTAAATACATGATTTAGATTTGAAAAAGAAAAGATAACAGCAGAAAACATGATATATCAGTTAGTAATTGTTAAATATAGAGAAAAATTAATTTGGAAGCTTCACAAATTGTTAAAAACAGTGTAGAAGTTGTTCCGACACCAAGATGGAGAGATTCATTAACATCAAAATCTAAAGATCCAAAATTAGACGCTCATAAATGCACGACTAAATGGAAAGTTTCCATGTGCTGTAGGAACACACACATGCACAAACACATTTCCATCTCTCAGGAGGACGGCGTAAACAGGTTGTAAATTTTCTTACGGGGACAGATGAAAGAGGCAGAGCACATGGCAAATTGTCACGTACGATCACATATGGTCGTTATGCTAGTGCTGTTTGTAAACAGTGGAAACATACTAATGCTCCACGACAGTCTGAAAATACTAACTAAATATGAATCCATATGACTAAAACTAAATATGAACCCATATGACTAAATGACTAAAACTAAATATGAACCCATATGACTAAAACTAAATATGAACCCATATGACTAAATGACTAAAACTAAATATGAACCCATATGACTAAATGACTAAAACTAAATATGAACCCATATGACTAAATGACTAAAACTAAATATGAACCCATATGACTAAATGACTAAAACTAAATATGAACCCATATGACTAAATGACTAAAACGAAATATGAACCCATATGACTAAATGACTAAAACTAAATATGAACCCATATGACTAAATGACTAAAACGAAATATGAACCCATATAACTAAATGACTAAAACTAAATATGAACCCATACAGTCAACAACTACAACAACTGCTAAACAAATTTAAAAAAAAAAAAGGTGCATGATCGACAGTCTTTCAGATCACCAAAATCCAAGAGTCAATTACATAACAATGCTGTGATGTGTGGACCCCCACCACTCATATATAGTTGTGTGGACCCCCACCACTCACATGTAGTTGTGTGGACCCCCACCACTCATATATAGTTGTGTGGACCCCCACCACTCACATGTAATTGTGTGGACCCCCACCACTCATATATAGTTGTGTGGACCCCCACCACTGTATATAGTTGTGTGGACCCCCACCACTCGTATATAGTTGTGTGGACCCCCACCACTCACATGTAGTTGTGTGGACCCCCACCACTCATATATAGTTGTGTGGACCCCCACCACTCATATATAGTTGTGTGGACCCCCACCACTCACATGTAATTGTGTGGACCCCCACCACTGTATATAGTTGTGTGGACCCCCACCACTCACATATAGTTGTGTGGACCCCCACCACTCACATATAGTTGTGTGGACCCCCACCACTCGTATATAGTTGTGTGGACCCCCACCACTCACATTTAGTTGTGTGTACCCCCACTACTTGTATATAGTTGTGTGTACCCCCACTACTTGTATATAGTTGTGTGGACCCCCACCACAAAACATGATGAAACCCGGTTTTCATTCACAGTTTTATTAAAATTATTAGTAAGATAAGATATTCCTTTATTAGTCCCACTCGGGGAAATTCCAGGTTTACAGCAGCACAGCAACAAAAATTCTATTTAAAAAAAACCTATAAATTCCTATGCACACGATATACATTATATGCACTATTTATACTATTTACACTATTGCACATGGGATTAATTAATTAATTGCACTTACACTTGACAGGTGAGTTGAGAACACATTCATAGCACTTGTTATAAACTGCACATAAAATATTCATGAAACATGACTCAACATTTATACCAAACCTTTTATAAATGTGGGAGACAGAACCATGACAACTTTTCAAAATAAAAGTCCAACAATCACAATGCAGCACCCCCCCCCCCCCCCCCCCCACACACACAAACCTCTTCCCATCGCCTAACATGTGAGTCACTGGTCTAGTCCTGGGACAATTTAATGGAACCTTTGATGATGGTTTATTTTTTGCTAATGGCAGTGATGGGGAAGTGTAGGCCTCGAGGGTCGGTATCCTGCGAGTTTTCAGCTACGTCCGCATGAGTTCGATACGGGTTTAGTTTTGAAATCGTGTGAAAAAGATATTATGTAAAAATGTAACTGTTTCAGTAAAAATCTGCGTCAGCATGGGGGCCAAACACTTGCTGAAAATGATGCAATTCACATGATACGCGCTGTCAGCCAGTCCCAGTGGATACAAGAGAACAAGTGGTGCACATGCTAATAATATACACTAATAATATAACATAAACTAGGACCACCAATTATTGACTTATTAATTGATGTACATTTGTAATTAGTACAATTAGGCACATAAAGAGTTAATTAGATCCTATTGTTTTTTTTGTTTTGTTTTTAATGTGCAATTATTAAGACTGACTGTGTAAATGCACCTGTGATTTTGACTCTTCTGTGTGTGTGTGTGTGTGTGTGTGTGTGTGGGGGGGGGGGGGGGGGGGGGGGGCAGTGTTTCACATGACTTGGTTTCCATTTTTGGAAAGTACAGACATTATACATGTGTGAGTATTCTGATAAACATGGAGTGTGAACTTCTACTCATCTAGAGAGTTAGTGACTACTGCAGGCCAATTATTGACCGTAATGAAGAGGAAATGAAACGAGACTTTAATTCCCACAGGTCGCATCATTTCTGTCGCAAAAAAGTCACATGTGTATATATATATATATATATATATATATATATATATATATATATATATATATATATATATATATATGATTTCTCACCAGTTATGTGCAGTGAAAGTAATTCCCATTGAATTTTCCATTGACTGTTTGAGATTCAACAGTTTATTTCAATCAAATGCTAAAAAATTTCAGAGTGGGATGGGAAGAACAGAAAAGTGCTGAAAGTAAAACGTAACAGACTTATTAATTAGAGGTATTGCTTCCTGAAATAAAGTTTAGAAAATGTCACGGTGGTCAAATGGTTAAAATAAGGTTGATAATTAATAGATACATGCAGACAGGCTGTCAAATACAATGCATTAATACAGATTAATCCATGATGTTAATTGCATATATATATATTTTTTTCTGTATATTTTGGATGTTATTACATTTGTTGGTGTTTCTTTTTGAATATGTTTTGGATTTTCTATTTAAAATGTTACTTACGTTGCTCATGTTTTTGTGTTTCTTACTGTATTTTTGTGCATTTTCATGGGATATTTGACGACAAAATAACCCCTAGAGATAAAACAGTTGAGCGACATAAAGTGTTTTAATAATGATTAATCAAACTTTGTTCAAAGCTACCCTGTTAATAATATGATTAAACATATTCATTCATTCATCATCTGAACCCGCTTTATCCACACTTGGGTCACGGGGGTCACTGGGGGCCTAATCCAGCTACAATGGGCGAAGGCAGGGTACACCCTGTATGAGACGCCAGTTCATCGCAGGGCTTAAACATATTCATATAATTAAATAGAACAATTGTTTTGTCACATAAATTTGACATATAACAGTTGACTGACATGAGAAGAGTTTAAATTAAATCATGATTAATCAAAATTAACCCACAGCTACCCTGTGATTAATCTGATTAAAAACTAATTGTTTGACAACCCTATTTAAAACCCTCTTTGTAGCTAAATATGTTAGAAACATAGTATTTAACTTATGCATATTAGGAGTTTCTTATTCATTGGAGCATTAAATGTCTATTTTTAATATAGTGTTGTTTTTCCTCACATTTGGAACGTACGTAGACACTAAAGATAGCTGCACATTGAAGGATCGTTTCCCTGATTTTGTGTCCCCCTCAAAGACAAACAGATAAGCGCAGGCCTTCAAACCAAAGTGTACTTTGAACCTTTTCATGGACACAGTTTAAGGGTTGGAACAGTGTTTAGTTTGGCATACTGACCTATAAACCCAGATGGTGTTAGTGTGTGACTGGAAACTACTTAAATATGAACACATTTAGGATTTATTGACTTAAAACTGAAACTTTATACTTAAACTTTAAGGTTCCAGTTCATATTTTATAACAATTACATTCTTTAAGTCAAAACATGTGAATATTTATATGTATATAATTTGCTTTTATATGATGGAGCTGCACAATATATTGTTTGAACATCGACATCGCAGTATAAGTGTGTTCTTTTATTTATTTGTGTTTTGTATTTTATTGATTTTAATGTATTTATTAATTCATTTATGATGTATTTTATTTATTTATATTCATTTATTTAATTAATATTTATTTTTACTCATGCATTTGTCTTTTAACTGTTCATTTATTCATTTCTATTTACTAATGTTTTTATTAATATGTATGTATTTCTTTTTAATTATGAATTTTATTTCATTATTTCAGCTACAATATGGGTGACACTGAAACGTACGTTCACTGTCGACCACTCGTCTGTTTTATCATTTGTGTCGGTGTCACACAGCTGTTATTTACTCCTGGGAATTTTTTTTCATATCGTGGGGTTAAAAAAATCAATTGCAGTGTCATTTTTTCCCTAATATCGTGCATCCCTAGTATATGGAACTGAGCGTAGTGTTGTTGATTAACTGTCAACAACAGAAATAGAAACCTGTTTCACTTCACTGCCCAGTGACTCACCTGGGTGTTTGTCTGAAACAAAGCATCGCTCCCTGTCACTCACCACCGTTGTTTTGTCTTGTGGAAGTTTAATAAAAAAACAAATCCTGTCTAACCCAAATATAATTGATCTGTTTGTGCTGTTGATAAAATAAGAATCAAATTATACTAGAACAAGTTTAATGATTAGAACTTGTTTCACACACGCATGTTATTCTGATTTTATTAGGTTGTGGTGTCACTCATCTGTACACATCTGTTTTGTTGTAATCAATGTCACCCAACATTGGTTGAGAGAGATTATTGTACTTGTCTGTCTGTCTGTCTGTCTGTGTGTATCTGTCTGTCTGTGTGTGTGTCTGCAGAGACATATCATGCTATAACTTAATGAATACTTGAGCTATCACCATGACATTACATGGACATGTACATATAGCTAATGCAAATCAGATGCAATGATTAGTTTGAGTAAAGGTCAAAGGTCATGGTCACAATTAACTAAAAGGTCGAAATCACATGATCAGTTATAACTCAAGAACGGAGGGTCATAGAAGTTTCAGATTGGTACCAAATTATGAGGAATGAAGATTTATACAATTCTCTTAATTGGTGTTATTGCCTTTGACCAATAGTTTTTGAGATCTCTGGAGGTCAAAGGTAACATGTCGCAAAATGACCTTCTGTAACACTGTGTGTCAAGTATAGACATATCACGCTATAACTTAATCAATAGTGGATATATTATAATATTACACACACTGATGCATATATAATATAACAAAATTATCAATATTGCAAGAGGTCAAAGGTCAAGGTCGCATTTAGCAGAAGGGTCACAAAATAGTGGTGAGATTAGGCTTTCTCTGAATACTTGTTTATCATGAATTTAGTTTTCATTAGTTTGTATCACCATATAGCCAACAGATGCTGCTGTTTACAGCAGTTTCAAGGATTCAGTGCATGCACTGTTAATTTTAATAAATGTTTCTGATTAATTTAAATATTACTGTCTGAATTTCTGTTCTTTTTGAGGACCAGGAAAGAGTCCCTTAGATGATGTCTGTTAGGTTTTATGATAGGACAGGCCTCAACTTAATTAACTCTTGCAGAGATTGACTTTATTGTTGAGTTCATGTCAATTAAAAATGTAATTTATTGTGGCCTAAAAGCTAATTCACCATACTCAAAACTCATATTGACAATTATTAAGTTCATGTTACTTAGAAATTATTTTTATTGTGACCAAAAAGCCACTTGAATTGCTTTGAATTGATGTAATTCTGTCAGCTGTTGGCTTAACTTAAACTTACACTTGTATTTAAAGTTGTATTTATTATTTATTTATTTATTTATTTGTCATTGTAACAAATACAATGAAATTAATATTAAAATCAGTCAGTGAATGAGTAAAAACAAGCTTAAAATATATATATATGTATGTATATATATATATATGTATATATATATATATATATATATGTATATATATATATATATATATATATATATATATATATATATATATATATATATATATATATATATATATATATATATATATATATATATATATATATATATATATATATAGGGGAGTCAATCCCAATTTCGTTGTGCTCAAGTACCATGTATGAAGGCTCAATGACAATAAAGTTGAATTGAATTGAATAAATTATTCATTTAAAAAGTACACACACATAATTTCAACCCTCAAATTCAACTGGAGTTCATTCAGAGATGATTTAAAGGCGATAAAAACAGATTTTAAATGTTTTCTTGTCCCTTTTCTTTTTCCTCCTTGAAGAAAATGCACTTAAGACTAAATATAAAAACAAAAAGGTAAAAATAGAGGAAATATACAGAGGGAAAAGTAACAGAGGAGATACAAGTGGAGTAAATAAGTAGATGAGTGACACTTTTAATAACAAGCGTCAGGGCAGTTGGAAATGGAGCAATAATTCAGCATGCGATGGTGGCAAAAGTAAAAGACAGATGGAAAAAAAACCAACCACAACAACACAGTAAAAAAAAAAAACACCATAAAACTGTTTGACCTCTTCCATGCTCTTTGAAACAGGAAGTGTGGGAGGGATTATGGGAAATGTGGTCTTCACTTTGACTAACCCTAGCATTACAAAAAATACTGCAATAAGTTACCGACTTTCATGACCACTTGTTTGGTTTTTATTCCTGTAGCGTAGCGTCAAAATTAATGAGATGTTTGGGGGGGAAACAAATAAATGGTTTTGTCTGGCATGTTGTTTTTTTTTTTCTGTCTGAATAGTACAGATAGAGCAGCCGTGTCAAAAGTCATTTGAGTTCAGGAGCCGCATTAAAACAAATTTGATCTAAAATAATATCATAATATATAAATTAAATTTTCCTCTATGTTTTAGAGCAAAGGAAAGTTAAATTATGTGATGAAAATGTTCACATTGACCAAATATCATTTAAAACAATGTGAATAACATGAAAAATAAAAGCAATTTTAACAAGATCATGTCTCAGTTTATCATTAACAAATGATTAATTAGTGGATCGACAAATACACAAAATAACAGACTGAACATTGTTAAAGTTACACTTTACAGACACCCGGTCTGTCACACATCAGTCTGGCTCCAGTTTTAGAGCCGTGGGTCCAAACGTATTTAATAATTTAACAGAAAACTCTTTGCTAATGTTAGCCTTTGTTTTGCTGGGGTTAAAATGCTGATGCTTGTGTATTGTCACGTTGCAGTGAACTTTAAAACCAGTCGCTCATTGTTGGACAGCCGTTCCTCTGCTGAAAATGTGATGACATCACCACAACCCGTCGACTCGACTTCGACTTTATTGATGAATAAGTCGACTTGAAAAAAAACTGCCTTAGTTACCAGTGGAATCTATTATAACTGGTTAAATTCTACCTTTTTGTAAACACTAACAATTGTTATTTAAAATAATCTAATACAATCTACTTCATAATACTGTAATATGTTAGAGGAGCGGCTGTGGAAATTTCCCAGCATGCATTGGGACAAACTAGTTGGGACAGTTTTGATGTGTTTTACAGTGTTCTGTGTTGATAAGAAGCAGTTATGGTGTGTTTTACCATTTTTAAATTGCATTTATTTATTTAGAGTCTTTGTTTCATGACCCTCTGTAGTTGTATTTTATATTGGGTTGGAAAAAAATTCAATACAATACTGAACTAGTCAGATCTCAGTCTTCACACATTTCTTAGGAGTAGTATTAGATCCGATACTCATACTCATTTTGGTATCAATATTGTCGTGTGTGATACGCCCATCCCTAAATTAAATAGATAAACATACTCCTGTTATCAATTTAGAGTTATTATTACTCATGTTTTATGTATAATTTTCTTGTGTGATCTGATGGAATATGTTAGATGGATTTGACTTTATTTCTTTTAGTGTGTTATAGATGTTAAAATTAGTGACATTTTACTCTACTCAACCATAATGAGTGCAAATAGTTAACTCACTTTTATTGAGTAAATTCTATAGATTCGTTTTTACAGCGCGGGGGGGCTGGACCCTTTCGGAGGCTGGATTTGGCCCCCGGGACCGCATGTTTGACACCCCTGAGATAGAGAGAAGTTAATAATATCAATCAAAGCGTCCCACACTTCCTCTGCCAACACCTGGCTTTGACCCCCCTCCCCCACCCCTCCTGTGCCCCACCTTCTCTCTTCACCGGAAAGAAATAAGTAGATGAATAATTACAGGTATAAACACCTCGGGGCCATCTGAAGGGTTTTTTTTTTTTTCTTCTTCTGATATTCTCTTAAATGTTTCCGCCTTTTGAAAAAAAAAAAAGTGGATGGTTTCTCTTCGGGTGCCTTCACAACTCTCCACTTCAAAGCATGGCTGAGCTGAGGTCTCTCTTATGGCCATTTGTATTTTAATCTGCCCACCTCCCCTTTCCGTTCCTCTAAAGTGCCCTCTTTACCTTCTCTGAATCTCTCTTTAAAGTTCCTTTTTGCTGTACATTTATCATCTATTTTGATCTCATATTTCCCGGCCCTTCGTCTACCTGAGGCTGAGTACCACACATAATCAGCTGAAGGAAAACCAGGAAGTTCCTCACAACAAAAAAGAAAAAAATAAATAAATAAATATATATATATATATGAGCGATGCCTCTGGCCTGTTCTATCGAGAGTTAATAACAAATTGAATATGTGAAGTTGTCAGGTTCTGCCTCTGTGTTAAAGAGTCATGTGGTCTTGATGCAGGAGATCAATCTCTCAATAAAAGTGGGTGATATTTTCAACCAAAACGCCACAAATTCAAGTCCATAAATGACTTCCTATCAGTGTTTAATAGTAACTACCCTGCATTTTTTTTTTTCATAGTTTGGCTGAGGGTGCGACTTCTGCCCTATTTGCATTATCTGTGGACCACTGGTGATTGGCAGTTACGCCCGTACCTCTGTGTTACTGTGTGGTGCATTCAGACAGGATAAATAAAAGTCTGTAATTCACACAAATGACTGATATTATGAGCAGATATGTCATAAATTCACAACATCTTGTTTCGTCTCAATACATTAATAAAGGTAGGATGAAAACAAAGTATGCATATGAATAGTACTGTACTGTATCCACAAAAGAGGGAATATGGCATTGATAGGAATGCAGTCAGTAAATATGCTCCACTCCTTCAAAATAAGAGCGGGATGAAAACAGTTTCCAGATTACAATTGAAGTTAATCGGGAGTTCTTAGCATAGGAAGGAAGGAAGGAAGGAAGGAAGATGGATCAATAGACATTAATCCAATCAGTCACAGAAGTAGCTGTACAATAAAAATAACACAAAATACGTTATAATTAAAACTTGTGCTTAAAACAAAGCATATTTACATAAGATAAATAAGTGTATAAGCTAAAAAAGTTTTATTTTGACCTTTATATTGACTCTACATTCTTTGTACTTCCAATGTGATACTCGTGTAAATATTCACGTCACTAATTAATGCCTCAAATTCCACACACTGAGGGTTCAGGTTAAGGATTAGTGTTGTGTGAACCAGAGGTCTCAGTATATATTAACACGTGATCACATGGCGTTGAGTAACATGTGAAATGCATACAGGACAGTGAATGCCATAAGAAGTAGAATGACATAACACGGTTTCATAAGATCAGTCTCATAGTTCAATAGGGCTGAAATAAAAAAGCTCAAGAAGAATAAGTGGCTGGTTTGGATTATTGGGTAGTTGTTTGGATATATTTCTGGTGCCAAAGGTGAGAACAATCTACCTTCTTCACTTCAAGTGTCACTTGATGAAAAGTGCAGTAAAATATCAGACCAAGGATCCTGTAGTTCAACGGTATATTTAAGACGTTTATTTGATCTTTAGTGTCACCAAACAAATATCACGTGTTTTAACTAAATGTCAGACTTGACGCTTCAATATGTTCTAAAGAATGTCACCCCACTTTAAAAAGCCAAATCACAAATATTATTAAGCTTATGTAAAACTATTTGCTTCCATTGACATCACACATCCACATGGAATTAACATGAGTGTTATTTTGGACTGTTTGAAATGTTGACGATTTAAGAGAAAATTACACTAATTACATCTGATGGAAGTTTTCCCTCCAAACGGTGGCGTTCACTGCCTGCTAAGTGAAAGCTGCTTTTCTTTTGGCCTCTTAAATCTGAGTGTTGGGGTTTCTTATCGTAGCCAGTCAGAGACAGGGGAGGCCCGAGCGCCGTTCATCCCAGCCCCTGGGTCTGCATGAGAGGAGTGGGTTTGGGAGGGTGGAGGGATGGGGGATTAGGAAGGCCTCCGCCAGTGCTGCTGCTGCTATTGTTTACAGAGGGACTGGGGGCTAGCTGAACAACCCCCCTGTCAACACCACAATACAATGGGAAACAAGGAAGTGGCAAGATCCTAGAGACTCGTACATACACATGCCGTCCCCTTGATCTGGGGAGGAAAAAAAGGAGAGTAGGAGGATTGGGAGAGGGGCTTGTTAAGCGACAGTGGTCAATTTGTGAATGAACAAGAGGAGGAGGAGGAGGGGGAGGAAAAAGTTTACAGACTAAAAAAAATTAAACTTTACATTTCCCATGAAAAAGGAAGAACAGAGAACATTCAAAACAAAGCTATGAGGATATAATTAAACTGCCATTTCCTGCACTGAAAAAAAGGAGAGCAGGGGTTATTGTTGTTTTTATTTACTATATGAATATACTATTATTATGTTCCTTCTCTTGACATGTATGAATCATGTAGAGCGATTGTATTCATGGGAGGTGTATGATATTTGAAATAAAGTCATGTTTAGAATAAATGAAATAATTTTTTAAGTTTTTTAACATGTGAATCTCCGCCCATTGTGAACAGATAAGAAGTATGGTGTTTAATTTGTGTCATTAAGTTCAGAGATTTGCAAAAGTGCAAGAAAAAAATATTAAAATTAGCAAATAAAAAAGAAATTCATTTGAAAAATATTAGACCGCAGTATAAAAACTGTGCAGATCGTGTAAAATATTTCTTCTCTTTCGCTTCTTTCTCAGTTTTGGTTGTTGCCTTTTTCCTTTATTACGACTTCAGTCTTTTCGTTTACGCTCCTTGACCTTTTCATTGTTGTTTTGACACAAACGGGGCTGGTGGGGGCGGAGCTTCCTTTGGTGGATTACTATTGGTTTATTTATGTTCGACGGACAACTAAGTAAGCGAACCCAATCAGAAGCTGCTGTGGTCAGAGCCGTAGCTGTCCGTCAAATATAAATAAACCAATAGAAACCCACCATAGTAAACCCCGCCCCCACCAGCCACGTTTGTGTCAAAACCACAATAAAAAAAGTCAGGGCTGAAGTCATAATAAAGGAAAAAGGCAACAAGAAAAATTGAGAAAGAAGCAGCAAACGACGGCCATCTTCTTTTGTCCTGGTGTAGAACCCGAACCCAGATTATTATATTACTTGAAACACATGCAGCTCTGTAGGTTCTGTATGTTTCTAACCCCTGTACTGTTAGCGAGCATTTCTACTGTGGTTTTTTTTTTCCACAGTTTAACAGTAAAACAGTAACTGAAATGTTCAGTTTTGTACATGACCATATTTGTGTTAGAAGTTCTATCGGCATCTGCTTCCAACTTAAATAGCAGATGTTGTTGCTGTAGCTTTGGAAAATATGTTTGCATTTTGAAATGACATTTAAAGCATTGAAACACTGACAGCTCCTTGTATTCTGTTTAAAATATGAATTTTAGGTAATGGTTTATGAAATAATAAATGATCATGCTGATGTATATTAGTGATAAAATTAATAAATATAATGTTGGTTTATCATGATGTAATTATTTAATATAAAAAAATCATGTTTATTCAACAAAATGGAATCCTGTTTTGCGAACATGAATGTATGTTTTTCAGAAAAGATGACATTAACGTGCAACTGATGTACATGATTTTTTTTTTCAGTGTGATATGATTTGGAAATGTTAACAATACTGGTCATTTTGAAAGCACAGATACTTTCAGATAAAAAAACAAACCAAAACAACTAAAAAAAACAAAAAACAATATAGCTTAGCTGTTTAAGCCCTAGAAATGACTAAGTTTCACCTCTACACTTCCCAAACACATCAGCCATCTCTCCACTGTCTTCCTGTTCATCTTAGTTAAATGTCAAAAGAGCAGGAAATTCCCCAAATGTAACGGCGACACAACGTTCTCACACAAAAACCTGTAAATTCCAGCAACTCTGCCTACGGTGTCTTAAAGTAACGTTCGTTAACATGATGGTAAATGACTCCTGGAACGGTGGAGTTCAGCTTTTTTCAGTCAGTGTCCAGGTGAAACATGCAGGGTTTCAGAGCTCTGCATTGTCTCTGGAGTTTGTTGACGTGTGCATGTGACCACAGCTTCCACATCACAAGGAGTTTCACAGCCTTTCTGAGGCGAATAGAACTCTGTGAAAACTAATATCAAACAGCGTTGGATTGGTTCTCAGTTCTCCAGCGAACCGGTCTTAACAATGTTAAAACAGCGACGTGTTAAAATTACACACTTCACGATGTACAACAGGGGGATCATTTTGCTGAATATCTTCAACAGATGATGACAATAAAACCATTAAAAAGTATTAAATGACATCTGGGAAAAACACTATTGAAATACACCCTGAAAAACCAGTCACTGATTCTGCATAACTATTAACCCTTTGATGCATGAATTATAAGATTTAATTTATTTATTCTTCTTTAGGCATGAAAAAAAACAATGTGATTGAAATTTTTTTGAATTAACTTCTTTTTTTATGTAGTTACAGACATATCCACTCAGCTGGAAAACATGTGTTTAAGCTTTGAAGCAAAGAAAACTTGTATTTAAAATGAACACTACGAAATAAAACATTTTTAATGCAGTGTTTGTTTAAGAAGAGACTGTTAATTTCAGTCTAATAAGAACAAGTATTTAATTTCTAGGTGCAGATCAGGTATTAAGAACAAAGCAGTTATAGTAATGATATGAACTGACTGATATGAACTATAACAACAAAAAACATGAATATACAAGAGAAACAACTGTGGAATAACTGTCCACTAGAGTGACCAGGATGAATCAAAGGGTTAAATAAAGTCTGGGAAAAACACTATTGAAAAATACCCATAAAAACCAGTCAGTGATTCTGCATAAGTCACTGGTCACTTCAGAAAAATGTCAAACCTCTGCTTTTATTTTTTACTGGAGGGAAAGCCATGAAATTCAATCAACTATTTGACGACGTGGTTTTCTGCTCTTTGATTTAACAGATATATTACTATTATTAGAGATAAAAAAATTAAAAAAAATCCACTACTGCAAAAAGGTAATAACATTAGTGCCGTGTCTCACATTAAAATCTGATCTAAAATGTCTTTTATTGTGAAGTAAAAGAAGGAAGGGCAGGCAAACATCCCATCATGTTTGACGATCAGATTAAACAGCAGTAAATATTTTATAGAGATGCAGAAAAGAGTAAGAACAACCTGTAATAGACGTTCAGAAATGATCTGATCATATTTTGGTGACTAGATTAGATCAGTTTGTTGTTGGTCAAATGTTGAGAAAACAAACTGACCATCAGACGACAGTATTCAACGCTAAAATAATCACCTCTCCCAAAACACATACAGTACCCCACAGCCAATACATCACAATATCATTTATTTCTCTCTGAACAATGTTTAATTTTTTCTTTCGTGCAATATATATTTTATCAGATTTTTACACTGTTCATTCTGTAGTTTAAATCCTATTTTAACTATTGCACTCATTATCTGCTGTAAATATACAGATTATATGTTCATTTATTTAACTTCTATGTTTACACCTATCTAGAAGCCAAGCAATGACATTTCGTTGCCAGAATTTCACTATTTCACTCTTTTTGTGTGTGTGTAATAACAATAAAAGACATTCATAGTCTAAAAGAAAGGATTTTGGCATTTGTTGTGACAGTCAGAGTCAGGACTAAACACAGTGATGCTATGTTTCAGTTCCATGTAGCTAAACTCTGGAACAGTTTTCCTGATGAAGTGACACAGGCCTCTGCTTTAACAGCGTTTATGTCCAGGTTGAAAACAGCTGTTTAACTCTGCATAGAACCACAGAAAGGAAAGGCTTCTATCTGCACTCTTACTGTATTTTAATTGAATATTATTCACCTTTTATTGATTATGTTTTAACTGTTTTGTGTGATTTTTAACACATTTCTTTCCCATTTTTGTAAAGCACTCTGAATTTCTCTGCAGGGGCGTAACACCAAATTTCTGGGCCCTGTAAACTCTTAATATCAGTGGGCCCCTATCCATGCTCGTACAGAAGGCACAAAAAAGGGGGTAGTTATTCAAAATAAAAAAGACATAAATAGAGTTTTAAGATACAATCAGATTATATTGATGAGTGGTTCTTTAATTAATGCATGTAGCCCACTGTGTTAGTGCTAATATACCTAAGACTAAACCATTTTGCACCTCCAGGATGTCCAATATGTTGGCAGGACTGTGGCATAAAATTAATTCTCTCAGTTGATGTTATCAATATATGTAATGACAACAATTAATTGGAGGGCCCAATTCATTTGAAATAACTATATATGTAAAAAAAATTAGATAAATAAATAAAAAAATCAGAGTTTTCATGGACCCCTCTCCCTACTCAGGCCCTGGGTAGTCCACCCCCCAACTATGATGTCCCAGTTTCCCTGTATATGAATTGTGCTACACAAATACATTTTTCATTTCCTTGCTTTGGTTTTGATTGAGTTAAATCCACTGACACATTTTACCACTAAGGAAAAATGTGATTGGGAAAAAAAAGGAGAAATCTAACTAATCCCAGTGGATTTCAGACACAAAATACGCTATAACTGACAAAAACAAATGCCCAAACAAGTAATACAACACTTACATAAGAGTCCTCATAACAACCATTATTATAAAAGTGAAATAATACAAATGAAAACATCATTTTTATCCAATAACAGGAAATCAAAGCTCTCATCACAAACTAAAAATAACCTTGAAAGCTCTAGGTTATTCCAACTCTTGACGCTTTCATCCACAATGTCGACAATGTATCTGAAAATAAATCCATTTATATTTGTTGTAGGTCAGATAAGGGGTCGGACTGTTCAACAGAAAATGAAAATGAAGGATAAAAACATTACAAAGTTTATATTAAACTACATCAAACCTGAATTAACATCCCATAAACAACCCAAAGATAAGGATCCTTCTGATCTTAATAACACATTTAAAGCAATGTGGGGTGTTTATTAAAAACACTTTATCATACATCTTATTTATTTATACATATTTTATTTATATTATTATTTGTTTTAGTGTCACAGGATGAATAACATAGAAGGAGGTTTCATTTTAAACCTCAAAATGGAAACTGAAAAACAAATGTGTATTTCTGTTAGTGTCAGAATGTGGAATTGTTTGGAAACGAAAGAGAAGAGCTGTATGAATATTTCTCAATTTAAGATGATGTATAAGGAGAGAGTGGAGGAATTCTACAAAAAAAAATGTGATGAAGTGGTTTTGCTTCTGATTTTGGATGTATTTGTTCAATGACTTTTTTAGTTTTTTTGCTGTAATAGTGAATGTCTGATGGAGCAGATGTTGTAAGAAAGGGCCAAAGGTGTTAGAGGTTTTCTTCCTTATGTTCCTGTCCAGATTGAAATGAATAAATAAATGAAATATTGTTCCTAGTAATTAACTTCCACTCATTAATATGAGTGGAAGTTTCATTAAAGCTGACAAAATGAAAACTATCAGGCCACATCATACACTCCAAATAACAACCAATATCTATCACACCAAAAAAAATTGCAATCACAAAACACAGTAAATAAGTGTTTTATTTTAAGTATATTTTAATAAGCATCTGAATTTTAAGTTCTGGATAATTTTATTGTTTTTAACTTTATCAACTTAAAATAATTGAGGCAATGGATTGTCTTAAACTGTTTGAGTTAAGCTAACTTATTCAGCTTTAGAGTGTAGCATTTTAGCACATGACATTAGCCATCCATCCATTATTGCTGGAGAATTGGCTTGTGACCAAAAGGTTGCTGGTTCAATAACCCCCCCCATTGGCTGGTGAGCCCCATTCTTCCTCTGTAGTCTGTAAAGCATGTGTGATCTAATGATGGGGTAAATGCAGAGGACCAAGTTTAGTGTGTGGTGCAGATCTACAAATGTGTTTTAAAAATCTGGTAACACTTTAGAACATCTACACACAATCCACTATGTATTAACTATTTGTTAATGTTTATTAATGTATTACTTATACACACTTGACCATAAAGCATTTGTTCACACGTCTACAAATGGTTTGTTCATAGAAAAGAAGAACTAATGTATATGAATAAACCATTAACAAATAAGTAACAAATTGTTATAAGACATAATGAACAAACATTAACAAATGCATAAGAAATGGTTAATAAGTAATAGGTATTAAAAAGTGTTACCAAAAATGTCATTTCTACCTGCACTTTAAAGAAAAGTACAACTATTTATGTCAAACATTTCATATATTAAGACACGTGTCAAACATAAGGCCCAGGGGCCAAATGCGGCCTGCCAAAGAGTCCAATCTGGGCCCTGGGATGAATGTGTGAAAATATAAAAATGACACTGAAGAAATCAGTTCAGGTCAATTCAATCTAAAGTGGATGAGACGAGTAAAATACTATCATAACAACCTAGAAATAATGGAAACCAACCTGAAACTAATTTTCCTTTCTATTTTAGTGTAAAATAAAGTACAAAAAAATGACTCGCCTTTTACAAGATAATGTGAATAACCTGAACTAGTTGTGGTATTTTACCAATATTCCACCTGTTACTAAATGTTGTGTATATTTGTAGATCTACTGTGATCTGTAGGTTGTGATGCATGTATATAAATGATAAACTAAAGCATGATATCATCAACATTACATTTATTTTTCTTAAGAAATTACAGGTTGTTCATATTCATGTTGTGTTCACGTACAGTTTGTAGATATAATCATTTTTATTATTCAAAAACTGAATGTGTCCCCTGAACTAAAATGAGTCTGACCCCCCCTGCATTAGGATCAAACACTTGTATCAGAAAGAAACCAACCAAATTCATGGCAAATAAATGAAACAAAAACAGGACTCGTCAGTTAAAAATTAACGTGGCCCCAGAAAAAAAAGACGCAGTTAAGAAGATGAAGGGTGGATTCTGAAAAGAAAATGACAATCTCTTCTCCACTGAGGTTTGACTCCTCAAGACGACAAAGATGGATCCATTCAAACACACTCTGCTGCTAATCCACAGCCTTATAAACACAACCAGCAAAGGTCTAACACACACACACACACACACACACACACACACATCATACAGCAAACATTAGCATACAAAACGCACCATGAACTCAGATACAAACACAAGCCAGAGGCAATGAACTTGAGGAGAAAGCACACACACACACACACACACACACACACACACACACACACACACACACAAAGCATGCCAAAACCTTAGATACATACAAATGACTTAGTGTAATGAACTTAAACAGCAGCCGCACACACAGACACAATACACACAGGCTTAACACACTGTGGATAAGGCTTTATCCAAAGACAACAAGCCCAGGGAGTTTAGTCGTATCTCACAATCCCACAAATCTCCTTCTTTGGCCACTTCCTCTAAAGGCGCAGCTGATATATACATTAATGTAACAACAGTGAAATGTCCCATGAAATGTTGTATTAGGAGAATTATGGCTGAATGGGATAAGACAGTGTGGAGCGGCCTCCCCAGAGTGTGGCCGCTTTTTAAAAAATGACTCTTCGACAAAGATTAGAGGGTTTTTACATGATGTTAACATGGATAGAACAATGTCTTATTCAGACAATCTGATTAGGATGAGGCTAACGAATAATATGGAAATATATTTGGCATAAAAGCAACTTTCATTTTCACATAATAATAATAATAATAATTAATAATAAAATTGGGTGCATCATCATTAAAAACTTCATTCTCCAGGGGCCAGACTGTTTGATTTAACAGAGTTTTGGTTAAATATATTCAAAGGCATTAAGTGATAAATTGAAAAAAAAGAGAAATGCCCTAATGATAGGCTGCACACAAAGATAAAACCCACAATGTTTACTCGAGATAGAAAGGGGAAAGTCACCGACAGACAAATGGTACTGTTTGACTTTTAGTCATTCGGCAGATGCTCTCGCAATGACTTCAATAATTTATGGGAGTTTACAGGAATACATAAAGAACTGAAGAAATTGCTGTTGCTATTGATTGTAAAAAAAAAAAAAAAAAAAAAAAAATTAGATGGGAAATCTTAACAAGAAAAAAAACTCCAAGGCACTATTGTTTAGCAGTGACTGGAAATGTGACAATAAAAGTTTAACAAATGTACAGAAGATAGATAATAGAGTTAAAATAGTGTGTGTAATCATTTACAAAACTCAAATTTTAGCCTTTTAAATTTTTAGACACCATGTAGGGCGAGGGTCAGAGTCCCATTTTAATCATGTAACAGAAAAAAATCAACAGTTTGATCAACAATGGAGTTTTTTACCACGTTAAATCTGAATAAAGGTCATAGAATTCTTATAAAAAATTATATATAAAGTAAGAAACAAACATATATAGCTCTAAAGGATCTGAAAGTTACAAAAAAAACTCAAATCACGAGTGCTTAACTAAAAACACATTGACATTTTGAACTCATCTTAATGTCAGTCTTATTAGTTAAAGTTATAAATCAATTACATAGGATGCATCTGTCATCACAATATTCTATAGATCATTAAAAAAGTCAGATGGAAACTATTATACAAACTCAGCAGCAGTTTTCAAACTCAAGCAACATCTACTTTTTTCAGCTTCATGTGGAAAACATATTTCAAATCAAATGTTGGCTCCTATTTTGTCTTTTATCATGATATTTAAAAGTATGACACAGTTTGAAGTGAAGGCGCCACCTCAGGACAGAGGAAATGACAAACATGGCAGCAGCAACAACAACAACAACAACAGCAACAAAACAAAACACACTCTGGAGTTTGAACAATATTTTGAAATGTAAAACTTAACTTTCAAGAGTTGCCAACGACACTACAACCACCGAGACGTGATGAGGGACGCTGATAAATCTTTCATTTTAAGGATCACTGATGATGATGATGATGATGATGATGATGATGATAAACAGATATGGACACACACACAGATGTAACATGCAACGCCTTGTCTCGTATCAACACCACAAGGCTTTAAAGCAGGGGTGTCAAAGTCATTTTAGTTGAGGGGTCACATGCATCCTAATATGGTATAAAGTGGGCCGGACCAGTAAAATAATATAAATAATAAGATAAAAATGTATAAAATAGTGTTAACACCAAAAATGTCAGTTTTTTTTAGTAAAAAAAGCCAAATTCTCCAATAAAAATGGTCACATCTCTAAACTGTACGTGAACATAACACAAACAAATATGAACAACCTATAAATACTTATGAAAAATAAGTGTAATATTGACAATATTATGGTTTAGTGTGGTCATTTATAGGCGTGCATCACAACGTACAGATCAGTCGATGTACAAATATACACAACATTTACAATATTTCAGTTTATTCACTTTTCTTTTTTTTTTGGAAAAGGCTAGTCTTTTTTGTACTTTCTTTTTCACTAAAAAGGTTGGTTTACATTATTTCTATTTTACTAACCTCATCCACTTCAAATTGAATTGACATAAATGATAAATGATTTGAACTTCCTTCATTATTAATTATCTTCAGTGTAATCCTTGCATTTCTCACATTCATCCCAGGGACCAGACTGGACCCTTTGGCGGGCCGCATTTGGCCCCCGGGCCTTATGTTTGACACCTGTGCTTTAAAGGAACACCAAACACACACTCTTTCTGTCAGAGATTCCCAGACGTGGGGTTTCTGAGCCATCTCCTCCATACATAATCATCCTAACAGCCCCCCCACCATGACACACACACACACACACACACACACACACACAAGTCTGAACTCTTTCAAGTGGCAGGTAGAGGGGGCTTGATACACCGCCGCCGCCTAACTAGCAGAGGGCTAATTACAAGGGATGAAGCAACAAGTGTGCATTGTGTGGAGTCTCCAAAACACACAGGGAAAGAAAGTGCTCTTTATCTTGCAACGACCAGGCCCCCCCTTCAACAAAAACAATCTCTGAGAGGGTTTGTGGTTACCACTCCAAGAAAGAGGAGGAGGAGGAGAAGAAGACAAAAAAAAGAAGAAGAAAAAGAAGTATAGATATTGTGTACATGTTCTTATGTTGTTTCTCTAATGGGATGTCACATTATATGACAAATATAACAAGACTAGAATGTGATGTTTAATGTTAATGGTTTATTTTTATTTAATTTTATTACTCTTTAGGCACCAAAAAAATCTTTAAAAAAAAACAATTTTTTAATGAACCTATTTTTTTATTAAGTTAAAAAAAAATATCCACTCAGCTGGAAAACATGTTTGAACCAAAGCAACATGTATTTAAAAATACAATGTCAAAGCACTATGGAAAAAAAAAAAAAAACATTTTTAATGCAGATTTTGTTAAAGAAGACACTGTTAATTTCAGTCTAATGACAACAAGTAACTGATGTCCAGGTAAAGATGTTAGTGCAGATCAGGTATTAAGAACAGAAATGATATAAACTGACTGATAAGGAAGTAAAACAACAAAAACCATGAATATACAAGAGAACAAGTGGAGAAGAACTGTCCATTAAAGTGACCAGGATGAATCTAAGGGTTAAGGAGAGTCCACTTCTAACAGCAAATCATATGATTTCTGATTTTGGTTCAAGGTTCAAAGTACTTTATTATCTCGGAGGGGCAAATTATTTTAATGCCAGAAGCACAGCCGTCAAAAACAAATGCCAGATACAATCCATACACTGCACACAAACTAGAACCGCACAATTAATCCAGTTGTATTCCCAGTGCCTGCATAAATATATAAACACAAAAGTACAGCATGTGTCTGGTGATATTTGAGATGCGGTTACACAAGCCGAGTAAAACATTTATAAATCACACTGTTAACTAAATATAATCATGTCTTCCCTTCACCAAACTGTGCAGGACTGTATGGCTCCATTCATTCTTTTTCACTGCGCTCTGTTTAAAATGGCTATTTATTTGGTAAAAATGTAGTAGAGTAGCCAAATCACAACACATGTAACGTATGTTATTGATTTGTAATGCTCAGCTTGATCTCACTTACCAAGCTTGTTCTTTTTTTTTATCCTAGCGTAATATCACACAGACACACTTTTTAAGTGTAAAAACTGTGGTAAAGATACGACTGTGTTTAAAAAAATGTGTCAAATATCTAATCTCCAAACTTGAAAGGAAACTAAACCTTTAAACTTAAGGCTTTACATTTTGCCAGACCACATCTACTGTATAAAGAAGAAGAATTTCTTACTATATCTTGCCTATTTAAATAAATAAAACTCTAATCCTGGCTATAATATTGACATTTATTGTATCAGTGATGAACTACATGATGCATTTCCAACAGTTTTACAGTCGACTTTAGCTTCGTGGATCCCTGTTGTGTAAAACATTCAGTAACTTCAAGGTGTTATTAGCAGAAATCCCATTTTCTGGCCATAAAACAGATAGTGTGATACAGCAGATTCTGAATTTACTGTGGCTCACATTAGATCAGCCTGCAGCGCATGTGATCTCTTTTGCTGTTCAGTAACGTCTTGTCAAGTCGAGCAGGGGGTTAATTCAGGCAACAGGATTACACAGCACGTGAAAAATGAATTAGGCACAAGCACCGATGTTTGGTGCAATTAGTCAGCCTAACCGTGGATATTGGTTCTTATGGGTGACTAGAAGGGATTTAATGATGAATTTTTTCAGGGCTGTCTGGCTGCATGTGTGATACTACATACTTGAAATCCATCCACGAGTCTTTCTGATGTTTGTTTTAGCGGTTTAACACCCAGAAGAGCCATTAAGGCGGCGACAAACCTCTCGTCATCCTCCTCACACGGTACAGACAGACGGAAAACGTCATGTGAAACGGTTTGCAGTGACGACACCAATCAGATTCCAGCTACGGCGGCGGCGGCGTAAACAAAAACAAGCCTGTTTTCTGCTTTCCACTTATGAAGATGCGGCGCGTTTGATTCTGTTTCTTCAGTTTTAAAACACAGCTTTATTTTATAAGGTGGAGAGGGAAGACAGCAGAGTTCAGAGCCAAACCTGAACACATGTAAGGTTTGTTAGTCATTTGTGGTGCTGTCTGCGTCTGTTTTTAAAGTCTTTGTACTTAAAACTGAAATTAACTGTATCAAACTGCTGCCATGTACGAAGGAAATAAAGTTGGTTCCTCTGCTTTTGCAATTCAAATGGGTAAAGAGGTTTTTATTAGGGCCCATTATTGTGTAATCATCAGAAATGTTTGGTGGGCTCTTTCAACTCAAAAATAATCATGATCCAACTACAATATGTCGAGATGAAACAAGCTTAAAAAAAAAAAAAAAAACAACAATAATTATCAATACTTAATTTAACAATATTGTAGATCTGTCACAGCTGAAGTCGCCTCAACAGTCTGAGCATAATCTACTTTTATTTTTACACAGGTTGTTTTTTTCTAATTTAATTTAACATTTATTTAAACAGAAAAAAAAAAGCTTGTTGAGATTAAAAGACAGCAGCAGCAGAGGGTAAAAACAGTAGACATTTCATCCACACACTAAAAATATACATAAAACACTCAGTTCTAAAAACCATATTATAAATCACTCAACTAAAAACATACATATGAAACACCATTAATAATTTCAAAAGCTCCAAAAAGTTTACAACAATCTTCCTTAAAAAACATCTCAATGCAGAATCTGACTCAAATCAATTCCCAATAATTTACAATGACATTGAATGCATTTACTGAGACCAGCTCCTGCACTTTTATCTCTTTCTGAACATTGTTCCAGAACTTTTTAAACCTGTCTTTCCCTAATAAATTGTGAGGTAAAAATAAATCAATGAACTTAAAACAAGTTGAAAGGTTCTACTTATAATCAACCCAATGAAAAAGAAAAGATTCATTTTAAAAGGAAATTATCTTCAAATAGTAATGCCGTTTATGAAAAAGACCAGAAATCTAATTGCCGCTTTCTCTATTATCTATTGTGATCCACCATCTATGCACATTATGGTCTAAAGTCATCTTACTTAAGATGCATTAATACAAGCCAAGTATGAAAATTACACTCTTGGTATTACAAGGCTTGAAACTTCTTTAAATGAGTGTCATCATTTTCTTCTTCTCTTATCATTAGTGAGCTATTACAGTAAAATAAACGATGCCAAAACTAAAGGCCATTAAATTCAAGCATAAAACCTCCATCTGATCAGTGTTTCGATGTAGTTTCCTGATGGTAGTTAAAGTGCACAAAGTTACATCAGAGTCCAAAGCGGGGCTCACACCCTGGTTAGCATTAAGAGACATTGATAACACAGGCAAATACAGCTGAGTACAATGAAGATCTGGACTTACAGATGGTGAAACTGAGCTGTTGGGGAGGTAGGGGTCCGGCAGCATCAGGAACGGATATCCCGGGTATGCCGGCGACTTGTACATGCCTCCATCTTGTTGCTTCGACACTGATGTTGGATCAAAACAAAAACAAATATGAAAAAAAAAAAAAACACACAAAAAAACATAAGAAATAGATAAATGTATGATATGGAAATAGTCACTGTATTAACTCAACAGATATCAGTAAATTAAAAAAAAAGACACAAAAATCACTTGATATTGTCATTTGTGTAAAAAAACTGATCAAATATTAGTGAACTTGAGACAATAGTGCAAAAAAAAAAATCTTGTACTCACTTCCTCAATGGTGTTAAAACTTTACGCTGTGTATGTCAAAACAAAAAGCAAAACCTATGTGATCCAAAATAAATGTGCATACAAGGTAGGTCAACTATTTACAAGTGTTCTAGTTACTACATGTTATATCCTTGTATGACTATAGACAACAATACATAAGACAAAAAGCGTTACAACCGTCACCTTGCCTGAGAGGCGTGAACTCCTGTAGCCTATGTGTTAATTTATCTCTCACCACCACCCATAATAACCACCAGAGGCCTGTCTGAGGGTCACTACATCTCAGTTATACCGATACCTGCTCTGTTTGTAATGCATGTTGTAATGTAACTTTAGGTTTTTCCCTCCCCATTTCAGTTAAATCATGTACAAGAAGCTGAACTTTCACTACAGAAACTTTACAATCTGGGGAAACGAAAAGAAGTGAAACAGCACAACCATATTTTTTCTGCAGGTTTGATTTTTTTTGGTTTCTCTCTGATGCTCAAAGATTTCAACAAGTTTCAACAAACATATTTACATTTAATCAACATTCTGACTGTACTGTACTCATTCATTCTACACTGACACCTACAAATCAAACTATTATTACATGCTATCACTTTATTGTCATTGCAAAGGAACTGATAGATAAATAAATAGGGGGTGTAGGAAGATGTTATAACATTCACTTCAGTTTTAAGACTTCTACACTGCAAAAAATATCGAACATACCACAGATCATTTTAGAGAAGACAGGGTATATTAAAAAAAAAAGTATTAATAGGTGCCACATTTTCTCAGAAGACTCGAGCCTGTAGTGTAATAACAATAAAAAACAATAAGATAAGAAGAAGAAGGATGAAACAAACTGACTTGTGATGCTAAATGTCTGCAAAATCTTAGCTTGTCAAGTAAAGATGCGTCACAAGTGAATATTTGGTGAAACATCATGTCATTTGGGTGGATAGTTTTAACTTAAAACTCTGCTCATTTTACAGACAGAGGAAATGTACCCGATAAAAAGGAAAAGATTTCACAGATAGTAAGAAGTACTCCATGCAACTCAGTGGACATTTTTTACAGTGTGCACCTGAAGCCAACTCTTTGAAGTCGGCTTTTAACGCAACACGTGTCCCCGTGACCAAAACACTCTTTACTTTGACACAGTGGGGGTGTTTTATTTTTATTTTTTTCTTTAAGAATGGAGGGGGGGGGTTACAAAACCCGGATGAGAATGTGTCGTGTGTGTTGTGTTTTGTTAATTATTATTATTGTTTCTTACCGCCGTCGAGATGCTCCCGGTGTTTGTCCGGGAAGCCCCTCTGCTCGCCCTGCTGTCCCCGTCTGACCGCCTGCGAAACAAAACTCTGGGTCAATTCAGTCCACAGGTAAAACACTAACAAAACACAACAAACTATAACCGCAACCGGTAGCATGTTTCTCAGACTTTACAGCAATAATCTTCTACTTTCTACGGTGCTTTTTGGTTTAGTTTTTATTTGTTTGTTTTGTCCACCTCTGATCCGGCATCCCTGTGGTTTTGCCATATTTTTTGACTTAAGGTAAAAAAAAAAAAGCAGATTTCTCTTATTGAACCTACCGCTGCGTTCGGACTTTGATTTATTTCCGACTCGTTCACCAGAGAGGACTTGAGGTCGGCCAGGTCCCTTTCGGTGAAGGCGTTTTCTTGGATTTTTTCCTCTTGTTCTCCCTCGTCTTTGAAGGCTATCATCTCATCATTGGCTCCCAGGTCGTCCCCGCCGCCGCTGCTGAGCTGAGGCATGTCTACGTCTTCCCAACCGCAGTACTTTACACTTTAGAGAGTGATAAACCCCCCGGGAAAAAAAACTGTTAAAAAAAGAAAGAAAAAAAAAAACAATTGGGGAGACTTTTCTGTTAAATGTCCACAGTGTGAGGCTCCTTCAAAGTGCAAAAACACCCCCTACCACATAACATTTAAATATATATATTAAATTAAAAAAATAAAAAATAAAAAGTTGAGATGTGGCGTCCCCGGGCTGCTCGATGGAGTACTAATGTTTCCTACAACAGCAAACAGCTCATTTGAGCCCAAGACAAGGCGAGGAGTCCCGACATCAAAGGGCGCCGACCGGATGATTGACAGGTCCGATGACTTGTTGGGGGGTTGTACGATTGTTTCGGCGCAGAGCTGAGCCTCTTAAAGAGACATCACCTCCCCGAGCTTCCAGCCCAACAGGCACTTTTCAGGACTTCCATCCACAACGGGGCTCTGCCTGCACAGACATAATAAAACTTCTTAAAAGTGTTTAAAAAAAATGTTTGAAAACTCATATTAACTTACACTTTGTTAGGTCATTGAATGTAACATATGACAGGAAGTGGCTAATTTATTTATTTCTATTAGTTGGTACACAGTTAAATTATTAATATAACACTCAGTCAGGCTCTTGGGATGATTTTGTGAAATGCAAAAATAAATATTAAGATATTAATAATCACTTTAGTTCAGTTTCCACATTCAGACCAATTCAATCTGACCAGTAAAATTCTATCATAATAATCTATAAATACTCACAAATCCAATTTTTTCTGTTTGTAAATGTAAACATTTTCACATATTTACACTAAAACAAAGTATAAGTTCATAAAATATTTGAATAATCGTGAATAAATATGAAGAACCTGAAGTGTTTGAGCAGAAGTCAGTGCAATTTTAAGAATAATCTGCCTGATATTAAATAATGTATTTATATTTGATCCACTGTGATCTGTTAGTTATAATGAACATGTGGAAAATTATACACAGAATCAGAGTATTGTTAAAATTAGTCTTATTCTTACATTTGTTTCATGTTATTCACATTATTTGAATAGATAGTTTGTCAACGTAAACATTTTCACTCTTTAATTTTACGTTCTACACTGTAAAATATAAATATAATTCTGGAGTTGACATTATTATGTATTATTATATTATTATTTCACTGGTTCAGCCTGATTCAGATCAAATTTAGCTGAATGTGACGCCTGAACTAATATGAGTTTGACACTCCTGACTTTCAATAATAATTCATTTTAACACTACCTCGGTGAACATATTGTCCCTATTTACACAGTGTAAAATTTACACTGAACCCAGAGTTACATTTCCAGCGTCAACTTTACACTAGGAAGAGTTCATATTTTACACTACACTAATTAGTGTCAATCAAGTTTTACACTATGTGAGAAGTAACACCCATTCAACACTGAAGAGAAATAAACCTACTTAACACTACATGTTCATAAATAAATTACTCCAAAGAGTGTTGATTTTTTTTTTTTAATGATTTGAAAACACAACATAACTTTACTCTCGTACAGATTCTGTGTGAATGAAAAAACATCCACAGTTTTTCAATGTTAAACTTCTCACTCAGTTTGAGGTTGGTGGGCGGGGCTTTTTAGTCATTATTTTTTTTAACACTGACAGGTATCTTGCTCTTATCTGTGTTGAATTAACTAAGATAATTTAACACTGAATATATGACACTGACGATGTAAAACCTCCAATTATTTTCACCAACACTGGAAGTTATCTTGTTAAATTTTACTTTGAAAAAATACTTTGACACTGCATTTTTTACACTGGCAAATTTACTGTGTAGCTATTCTTACCTTTTTTTAATTGCACAGCTGTTTTTAATTTTTTTTTTTAAATCTATATTTGTATTTTATTCAAATACTGGGCTTTTTATTCCTTGGCTTTAATTGCACTGCAGTTTTTTTGTGTGTGTGTTTTAACTGATTCTTGTATTTTATTCTTCAGAAAATTTCATTAATCACTTTCTCCTGAAAGTTGCTTTGGAAGAAAGCATTTACCAAATGCATAAATAAATAATAAACATTTTTACCTTGATTGAAAGCACTGCAGAAAAATAGATTCTTGAGGATTGAATCCTCCTGAAAAAATGTTGGATGAATGAACTTCTTTCCAGTTGCATTACTGAGAAAACACTCTATTATCCTCCTGACACACAAGAAAATGAAGTTTAGCCTTTTTACATTAAACAATTATCTTGCTTGTAAACTGCACAATTCAACAGTTCTTTCAAATACATAAAAATAATTGTTATTTATTCATAATTCTTTTTTAATGAAATGTAATTTTTAAGTAACACTGTTCCTACAGAGGACAAAAATGCATCTATTTTTAATTCTTCTATCATATATTGTTCTATCATCTTACTCCCATTGTCCCAACACATGCACTTACATATAAGTTAACCAACCCATAGCTGTGAATATGAATATCAACGTGTCTGTATATGTCACCATTGAGATGAAGTAGTGAGACATGCAGGGTCCTCATCAGGATTAAGTACTTCAGCAAGTTGATGGAATGAACATGAAAAATTAAATATATATCACAGGTTCTGTGAATATTATGTTTGCATACCATGTGTGTACATTCTTAATAAACATATGTTGACAATAACAATGATAAAGTTTTGGCAGATCTGCAAATAAAATGCTTTTGGACCAGGGTTCAGGTCAATTCCAGTGTTATACAGTAGCACCAGTTAATAGAATTTACACTGTATGAAAAGACTAAAATCAATAAACAAATAAAAAATATATATACTTGTAAGTACAGGTATCTGTGGATACATAGACGATGTCTACATGCACAACACTATCCTACTGGTGTGTTTGCACCTGTTAAAATCACATCCACATTTCAGAGATAATGACTTTATAACCTTAACCCCCCGAAGAGGAGAGGGGCATCATGCTTGACTCGGTTAGTTAGTTAGTTAGTTAGCTAGTTAGTTAGCTAGTTAGTTTGATTCTAAGCAGGTTTACACAAAAATTACTGGTCAAATTTCTATGGAATTTTCAGGAAAGGTGCACGGTGGTCCAGAATAGATCCCATTATATTTTGATAAATGTAGGTCAAAGGTCACAGTCACCAAAAATGTGTTTTCATAATGATAAGAGATAGTCAAATCAGGTAACATGTGTGCAATGGGGACACCAACATAAACCCACTGGAACTAGAGCTTTTCATAAGCATCCACAGTTTTCGTCTGTGACATCACAACTTAAAGGAGACCTATGATGTCGATCCATGTTTTTCTACAAACATATGTTATAATGTCAGAGGTCGACTGCAAACCTCAGTAAAGTTACAGAACATGAGCTATAGTATCTATGCTGTAATCCTGCTAAGTGGTTTCCTACCAATATAAACAGCTCATGCCAGATGTTCACGAGCTGTGTACAAAATCTGACATCAGGTTGAAGCATCCAATTGGGACGAATGCTCCAACAGTATGGAACCGGCCCCAAAACATGCCCACCCCGCAAAGAATTTTGATTTGATTTGATTTGAATGATTTATTTCGAACATGTGCAAAGTGCAACAATAATCAATACAGCAATAATAATAATAATAATAACAATGACATGTCCGAAAAGGAATAGGATGAAGCATAAGCTTATTTAATCCTACCCCTTCTTCACTTCCCCAATAACCTAAATTCATCTTGTAGCAATATAGTGCATAGTACAAAAATAAAATAATAACAATAACAATAATAACAATACCAATAATCAATAACTGAAGTACTAGACATAGACATATATACAAAAACAAAAAAACAACTAAAAACAAATGAGCAGATATGAAAGTAGGTAACAAATAGTTTTTTTGTTGTTTATTGTTTTCCTTTTAAACTTTTATTAATTTAATTAATTAATTAATTAATTAATTTAAACTGTAATGTAACATAATGTTACGTTGTTATTATTGTTATGTTGGTCCGAAATATTAACGTGCTTGATTCCTCCCGGTTCAATAATGAGAGCGAAGTGCCAGAGAAATGTATATTAAGACTGACAAGTGTGCACAGTAAACTATGTTAGCATAGCGTTATCACACAGTAAACAAATACACATGTGGGGGCGGACCTGAAAACTTGGGTTTGCCTCTCGCTCTGCGGTCCTGTATGTAGGACCGTGGCCAAAACTGGTACTGCAGTCACATCCAAACTACTGCAGAGTGTGGTATCCCCTCTGCCTCCCCCCATGATTAGTGGTTTCCAGATCCAGTATGAACGTCCATGGCAAGCAATGACTTTTACACTGGTATTTATACTGTCTGGCTCAAACGTCCTATTCTTCTCTGCTTTTAGCCGTTTCCATGTTTCAAAAGCATCTCCTGTCGCCTACATGTCTTTGTTTTTTTTTTTCCTCACTTTGTCAGGATGTATTTGGGAATAATAAGAGGCTTTTTAAGTTTAATAATGTCAGACATTTGTGATCAGAAATGTTGCAGATGTAGCTCAGTGGGAACTGGCAACTTGGATGAACAAACACTACTGACTGTGATTGGATGATAGTTGATGGGCAGAGCATCAGCCAAAACACCAAATGACTACATGAACATGGTTTAGGAGCTGACACTGAGCTTTACAAATACAACAGGTGGTGCATAACACCCCCCCCCCCCTCCTCCTCCTCCTCGCACACATTTTGCTTTGACATGGAATGACCCAACTGATATTTTTTTATCCAGTATAACCCCATCATCTTATCCCTCATAAACAAAATATAGTCCGTACAAAATGATCCACTTGATTGAGGAAAACTTACGTATGTAAACAGAGAGACCTTCAGTCTTCTTTAACATGAATCTACAGTGATCCATAAACATCCACTGTTCATTTATATTTTAGAAGAGTTAATCCATAACACATGCAAACATACATACTGGGAAATTGTAATGTGTTTATGGAAAAAAAAATGCTTCAATGAAAAGCAAAGGTCTTAGGTTTTAATGGAATACAGGGTTGGAATGAGTGTAAGATCCATGGGCATGGCTACAGGGGGCTGGGGGGGTACTGCCCCCCCTGAGAAATGGCCTGTTCATCCAAAGAAAACAAGGCAGAAACAAGGCCACGATTTATGATGTGTCTTGTACTGATAAAATAAATGCTGGTTTTGTTACAATAAATTATATATATATATATATATATATATATATATATATATATATATATATATATATATATATATATATATATATATATATATATATATGTATATATATATATATATATATATGTGTGTGTGTGTGTGTATGTATATAGATGGATAGACGGACATATTTTTGATTCCTTTAAAGATATATATATATATATATATATATATATATATATATATATATATATATATATATATATATATATATGTTAACTGAATGCACAGAATGAAATTATGATGCTGGAATTTTGTAAGTGAAAATAACTAATTAACTAACTAACTAAAAAACTATAATCTCCCCCTTTTTTTTTAAACACCAAACTGGTTTAAAATCCAATAATGTTGAAGTGACAGTAGCCCCTTTCACACAGCACTTCTGTTCTGGGAATAGTTCAGTCGTATTCCAGAACGATGGGATTATTTGGTCTCACTTCTGTCACGGCTCCGTAACATCCCTGAAGGTACTAACAGAGCTGTGATAAAGTTGGAATCATGGTTCTGGAACGATGTGTAAAAAGAACACCTTTGATTCTGCAACCAATGTGTGACGTTATGATGACGTACGTGTGTGTGTGTGTGTGTGTGTGTGTGTGTGTGTGTGTGTGTGTGTGTGTGTGTGTGTGTGTGCAACCACCATGCTGAGGAATTAAAAATGAGCACAGGCTGTGTACAGTAAACAAACTATCTATCTATCTATCTATCTATCTATCTATCTATCTATCTATCTATCTATCTATCTATCTATCTATCTATCTATCTATCTATCTATCTATCTATCTATCTATCTATCTATCTATCTATCTATCTATCTATCTATCTATCTATCTATCTATCTGTCTGTCTGTCTGTCTGTCTATCTATCTATCTATCTATCTATCTATCTATCTATCTATCTATCTATCTATCTATCTATCTATCTATCTATCTATCTATCTATCTATCTATCTATCTATCTATCTATCTATCTATCTATCTATCTATCTATCTATCTATCTATCTATCTATCTATCTATCTATCTATCTATCTATCTATCTATCTATCTATCTATCTATCTATCTATCTATCTATCTATCTATCTATCTATCTATCTATCTATCTAATCATTTGACTAATTATTCACTGTGAATTTCATTTCCATCCCAGCAGTCCTTTTGTTGCGGCTGTTCTCTCACTGTTCAGTTGGTGTTTTGGGTTTTTTGTCACATTTTGGAGCAAAACTTCTCATTTGCATCGACAAGAAAAAGTGGCATCTTTGAGAAGAAACAGTATAAAAATGTAGGACAGTCTGTGGAAAAAAAAAAAAAAAAACATGAGAAGGAACAGCGTGCTCATCAATAACGGAGGCACATCTTGTTTTTGACTGGTCCTTACATCCCTCGGATTTTGTAACGGCCTCCAAAACAGCGAAAAAGTGCTAGCTATTGCAAACTACTTGATTGGAGGAGGGAAAAGAAGAAGAAAAACACACAGTTCAAAGATGTAGAGTCGAAGTTGTGAATGTCTTATCAAACTCGTAACTTGCCTTCCCCAATGCCAATGCATTTTTAATGCTGATACAGTAGCAGAGATGGTCTTCTGAGTTTTTAATTGAGTAATATTTATACACTCCCATGCTGTGACTTAATATTTGACTTAATCTGAGTCGGTTGCCTTGAATGAAAATGACGATCCACAGCTGGGAAACAGAATTAAATACAAACAGAAAATGGGCCCACTATTTGCATAAAACTGCATATTTATACAATATCGTCGATGCATATTAATAAAAAGATTAAAATGAGCAGTTTTAATGTATGCAAATCTAAATTATAAATGAGTTGTTTAAACTCCTTGTTTATTCGCCTTGATTAAATATAGACAGCTGTTTTTCCAGAGAGACAGCACCTCTCCTGCGCGGGCCACGCTGCCTCGTGAGCTCACCATGCTCTGATCTTAACACAGTTTTTTTTCCCATGAATATATGTGCTGCTCATAGTTACACACAAACGTATCACATGGGTTCACAGGTTCAACCAAGGCTAAAAGCTACACTCTACAGACACGCACTGGAAATGAACACTGTACTTCCTCTCTTGTGTGTCTGACTCAATCACCTCTGGTATCATTCACTCACTTGTCTTCGTTTATTCACGTCACATCAAAGTAATATTTTAAGTATTCTACCTTAGCAGTCCAGAGATGCTTCTTTTTTTTGTTTTGTTTTTTTAAATGACTCATACACTCATACAAACTCTTGACTGTTGTAATATCACACGTCATCTGTCGACAGGAAAGACCATATAAGGAAACATCAGCAGATTATAAAGATAAACAGCCCACACAGAGAACAAAAGATGCCTTGCTGCAGTGCCTTCAGACATTAAGAGTTTCCCATATAGGCAAAGATGATGATGATGATGATGATGAGGAGGATTTTTTTTTTTTTTACAAAAGAGGACTGTAATTATTCAGATGAGGGAAATATTTCTATTTATGTCAGTCTTATGGAAATAATGGTGGCAACATTTGAATGAAACAGAAAATACAGATGGAGCGTTAAACAAAAGTCAGTTATTTGTTAGACGAGCTCGACTGAAAATGTACAGTAAATATAAAATCTGAATGGAAAACAAAAATGGTTATTATAAGTCTTCTCATCAACCTAGTTCTGCATTAACAGGTATCATTTTAATGTCTAGTGGCAGATTCATATATTTTATATTATAGACCTTCATCCTCAAAATTATTCATACCTGCTATTGTTTGTGATGTTTTTGTTTTTGTTTATGGGGTAAAAATAATAGTTTTATCAAGGTTCTTTCTGATCTATATGTGATACACAAGTGAAGGAATAACAACAAGTGATATTTCAAGAAAAAACATTATTTTAGGAGTATTTTACAAGTGGATTTACAAAAAAAAAAGAAATGTTCAAAATGATTCCTACCCTAGTTTTACTCAGTCCAATGTTTTTTCTTAATAATCAATAGACTAACCTTTGTTCTGGATAATGGTTCCTCTAAGTGTCCACAGTCTGTCTTCTGTCTCCTGTTCTGGTCCACTCTTCCTGGACCAACACCTCAGGCCGGGTCTGTTTGGATGATCTCCTACCCATGATCACTGTGGTCTTCTCTATATAGTTTAGGCTGGGCCATGGTGGTCTATGTGGGGTTAGACTGGGGTCTTCTTCCAGAGGTCTGTTAGTCAGAGGGTTCATTGCAGGATCATTGTGTGCATTGTGATCTTTTGGACACAGATCTCTGATGTTGTTCCTGGTCTCTGTTAGAACCATGTTCCCATCTTAGGGGTCACTGGCCCTCGTACCCCCATCACTACTGGTACCATTCTTGCCTTCTTATCCATATTTTCTCTTCCTCCTCTTTCTGCAGCTTCTCATGGTCTCTCTTTCTAATGTTGCTGAGGACTGTTACATCCATCACTACCACTGTCTTCTGATGTTTATCCATCATCACTGATACTTACTTAACCTTTATTTATTTAACCAGGGATTTCCCATTGAGATCAATGATTTTCAAGGAGACCTGCCAAAGAATGGCAACAACACAGTTTCATTTATGTTCAATTCACATAAGACACAATGTATATATATATATATATATATATATATATGTGTGTATATATACATTATATGTATGTATACAGTGTTTTTATATGTGTACATACACAGGTGATATCCTTCTCCAAACTGCCTTAACCTCCTGAGACCCAGCAATGTATTTTAGTTCACTGTAGTGATACATACATGGTACATGGTAGTGACTTTGTCATATTTTAAAGTGTAAACTAAACTAAAGTAAACTAAAGTAAAGTAAAGTAAACTAAAGTAAAGTAAACTAAAGTCAAGTCAAGTCAAGTAAAGTAAACTAAAGTCAACTAAAGTCAACTAAACTAAAGTAAACTAAAGTAAAGTAAACTAAAGTAAACTAAAGTAAACTAAAGTGAACTAAACTAAACTAAAGTCAACTAAAGTCAACTAAACTAAAGTAAACTAAAGTAAAGTAAAGTAAAGTAAAGTAAACTAAAGTAAACTAAAGTAAACTAAAGTAAAGTAAAGTAAAGTAAAGTAAAGTAAAGTAAAGTAAAGTAAACTAAAGTAAACTAAAGTAAACTAAACTAAAGTAAAGTAAACTAAAGTAAACTAAACTAAAGTAAACTAAACTAAGGTAAACTAAACTAAACATCAAAAACATCCTCAGAAATAGAAGGTCACACAATATCCCAGGGATATAAACCATGGATGCCCACACTTCTTTGAGTTGTGAGCTACTGTTAAAACGACCAAAACAAAGTAATGTGTGTACACTATATATTGATATATATGAGTGGACAGTTTCGTACCTAAAAATGCTGACTTTGATGTGAGAGGTGCAGTCGTAGCTCTCCATTTCACTTATTCCATACAATAAAATTTTTTATTCACATTCTAATGTTGTCGTGCATGTGCTTTGGCACAAAACATATGCTTTTATTAGTCCCACAAGGGGAAATTCCAGAAAAAAATCTGTATGGATATGTGACATTTGTGGTGATATGTGGTTATGGTGCATCTGAAAACTGCACCCCACCCAAAAGATTTTCACCAGCCAACACTGTGTTAAAGTCTTTTTTTGTTGGCCTGAGATTTGATTAATAGAGGAAACATTTAAAAATGAGCAGCCAGAGATTAATAAACAAGAGATTAACGAGGGAGATTAAGAGACTATTTCTCACAAAAGAGATTCTTTCAAAATAATATTAAAAAAGACACCCCAATGATTCAGAGGGGAGAAAACAAACATTAACGTACTATTTTAGAAATACTTTTATTGAAAGGCTATAAGACCTGGGGTTTATTTAATTTAATTTAATTTAATTTAATTTTATTTAATTTTATTTAATTTTATTTAATTTTATTTAATTTTATTTAATTTTATTTAATTTTATTTAATTTTTTTTTTTTTTGAGCCAACACCTTGTGGCCATCAGTGGTTTTACAACTAAAATTTTTTTTTGGTAAAATTCTGATTAGTACAGTACTGACTACAAAGGAGACACTCCACACATGCATTGACTCCTGATTCTTCGCTCTCAAATCAATGCAATTTCTGGAAGGAAAAAAATGGTAATCTTAAATACTGGCTGTTGACTCAACATGATCCTGGACAACAGACGAGTCTGTCTATAACAACTGACGTCTAGTTAAAGGAACATGTAAAAAAAATCAGGCTTCTATTGAAAACATCCACAGCAGGAAAGCAAACAATTAGTAATAATTAGCATGTCACACAGCGTTACCAGCCCCTTATCATGTGCTACTGACATTCAGACATTAATTCTGAAACACTGAACATATTACTATGAAGCTTAATACATGATTTACTGAATCTGAACACACACATACCATCAATAATGATAATAATAATAATAATAATAAGAATAATAATAATAATAATAATAATAATAATAATAATAATAATAATAACAATAATAACAATAACAAAAGCACTCCGAGAATGAAAACCTCCGCCAATGCAGACCATCCCCCTTCGATTGAAGAAGAGGTATTTCATTTGAGTTAGTTAGATTGTCTGTTTATTTATATTTCAAAAAGTTCTGAACAGATTTTGATAAAATTTTCAGGATGTGTTGGGAGTGTCACGAGGAACAAATGATTAAAATTCTGATGGTGATCCGGAAGAAATCTTGGACTCTGGATCATTTTGAAATTTTACATTGTGGTAAATGAAGAATAAAATTCAAAGTGATCCAGAATCCAAGATGTCTTCCTAATCACCACCAACATGTAACCATTTGTTGTTTGTGACACTCCCATCACATGCTGAATATTTTATCAAAATCTGTTCAGAACTTTTTGTGGAACCCTGCTGACAAACAAACAAACAAACAAACAAACAAACAGCCTTTTTCTGAGTGTCTCATTTCTCTGTGTTGTTTTCTATGAATGGTAAACACACCACGCAGTAAACGCAGCATGTGTTGGTAACTCAGGGTGACCCATCAGATTCCAAAAGGAGCATGGAAAAGTGGTTTTGAGCGGAATGACACCTTTAAAGCCCAATTAGAATACATCAATTTCCATGGAAACGGAATTAACATGTCCATGTAAAGACAAAAAATGTTTTAATTCAGAATAATTTCATTCTGGATAAACTGCACTGCACTCACTGGCTTGTAAGGGAGAGTTCTAATGGGGGATGTCTGCTCAGCTTTCGGGGAGGACCGATGATGGTCACACACATGCACTAAATAGTCTAGTATATGTCTGCAAGACTGGAATATGCACTGATCTGAAGCACTGTTGACTCCCCCTCTGTGGGATTAAAAGATATAAAAAATGAATAAATAAATAAATACATGAATAAAATAAGTGAATGAATAGAAAAATAAAATAAAAAAATAAGAGCAAAATACAGACAACTTAGAAAAAGGAAAGAAAAAAAGGGGAAGAAGAAAAAAGGGAAAAGAAGAAGAAGGGAGGAAAAAAGAAAACAATAAACAACAAAAAACTCTATTTGTTACCTACTTTCCTATCTGCTCATTTGTTTTTAAGTTGTTTTTTTGTCTATGTTTAGTACTTCAATTATTGATTATTGGTATTGTTATTATTGTTATTGTTATTATTTTATTTATCATCATTTTTGTACTATGCACTATATTGCTATAAGATGAATTTAGGTTATTGGGGAAGTGAAGAAGGGGTAGAATTAAATAAGCTTATGCTTCATCCTACTCCTTTTCGGACATGTCATTGTTATTATTATTATTATTATTATTATTATTATTATTGCTGTATTGATTATTGTTGCACTTTGCACATTTTCGAAATAAATCATTCAAATCAAATCAAATAATTTGGAATTAAAAAACATCATATAAATATAACAAATATCTCTGAATTAAACGTGTGGTGGTGAGAAGGAATATGAACAAACCCAGTAACAGTTTATGCTCCTTCATGAACTCAAGCATTGTTTTTGAAAAAACATTAAAGAAAGTCACTTTCCGTTGCTCAGTCATTGGGTAGAACTCGCCTTCTTTAACATGTTTCCTTTTTTTTTTTTTTCTTCACAAAGATGAATCACAGTCGGTTCAAAAAAGATTATATACTGTGCTTTCTAAAGAAACATCGGGTGCATTAAAGCAGCAGAGTAATTAAATCATGTCCTTTCATTGGGGTTACGCCACATCCAAGCGAACAGCTCTTAACTGGAACCACTTGTGTGCTTTTTTATTGGTAGTTTTCCTACAATCAAAACCATGTTCTGCAAGGCAGCATCCAGCCAGCAATGTGGAACCTCAACAAATCTTTTCAGCAGTTTTATTTTCTGTTGCATCTTTGTAATGAAACATATTCACCAGTAACTTGAACAGTGAGTTTGATTATAATGACAGTAAGAAACACATCGTTATTGCACTGAGGTAACATTTTCAACAGAGGTGGTCTAGGTACTCACATTCTGTACTTAAGTAGAAGTACAGCTACTTTGGTAAAAGTAGAAGTACTGATTAAACTCCTTTACTGTAATTGTAATAAAAAAAGTAAAACTGCAGTTTTTTTGCTATGGGTGAAATAATACTTATTTAAACAAAAAAATAAAGCTGTTACTGTGTAGATGATATGTTTTATTAGGTCATGGTACTCAGTTTAGTGGGTATGGACTATAAATTTAGGAAAAATTCAAAAGTCATAAATAGGAGATTTAAAAAAAAAAAAAGCATAATTATGAGATCAAAAAAATAAGTCACAATCATGAGATAAAAAGTGAAAATTATGAGATAAAAAGTCAGAATTATTATATAGTAAGTCAAAATTTCTGATGATTTACGACTACAATCTATCAATCTATCTATCTATCTATCTATCTATCTATCTATCTATCTATCTATCTATCTATCTATCTATCTATCTATCTATCTATCTATCTATCTATCTATCTATCTATCTATCTATCTATCTATCTATCTATCTATCTATCTATCTATCTATCTATCTATCTATCTATCTATCTATCTATCTATCTATCTATCTATCTATCTATCTATCTATCTATCTATCTATCTATCTATCTATCTATCTATCTATCTATCTGTCTATCTATCTATCTATCTATCTGTTATTGATCTCATCATCAGGGTTCTGTCTTTGATCAGTGTCCTGCTATGAGTCTGTGTAAGAATACTATATATTTTACTCATATAATGCAGTGTTAAGGTAAATTTTAGCTACTGTGAAGGTGGTTTGAATCACCTTTGAGTCATTTCAGAATTACAAAGACTTTCTTATTTAAGAAGTTGCTCCAAGAGGTGGAAACTCACCAACGGTTACATGCTTCACCACCTAAATTAAAGGTTCCAGACACTAACTAGCTTTGAAAAGTAGCACATGAAGGCTACCCCGTGGCTGCCTTTGAGCTTAGACCCATAGTACCTGATCTAGTCTCTCATGAAACCATAAAGGATGACTGCTCCTAAGGTTGTCAATTTGCTCAAAACAGAGCATAGTGGGTCAGGAAAGAAGAGAGAGAGAGAGAGAGAGAGAGAGAGAGAGAGAGAGAGAGAGAGAGAGAGAGAGAGAGAGAGAGAGAGAGAGAGAGAGAGAGAGAGAGAGAGAGAGAGAGAGAGAGAGAGAGAGAGAGAGAGAGAGAGAGAGAGAGAGAGGGAGAGAGGGAGAGAGGGAGAGAGGGAGAGAGAGAGGAGAGAGCAGATAATGAGGATTGTTGGAGTTCTACTTTCAGCATTTGAATGTGTCTGTCTCTTTTTATTTAGCAGAATGCAGTCCCTTTACCTCTTCGTTAGTTCCTTATCAAACATTTATGAGTTGGTATCACAGATCTGAAGAGGGCTTTGGGGGTGAAATCAACAAACATAAACAGAGCAGGAAAAAAAAAAAAAAGATCTTTGAAAACATCACTGCTGGTCTTTAGTAGAGGATCAGTGGACGACTTTGCAAATAGTTTGTTTGAGACTCCATCGTATATATATATATATATATATATATATATATATATATATGTACATTTTATCCTGAGAAACCTAAAGCAAATACAGAAACAATTAACCCCATATCTACATAAACAACCTACACTACCTTAAACTATGGTTCATGATGTGCTTGGTCTGTGAAACAAAACACTGTTTTGATGATCGTAGATTATTTCTCTTCTAAACACAAGATTAAACAACAAACTTAAAGGTTTATTATTTAACCCATAAACAGCCAACAGACTCTAATGATCTAAGACAGGGGTGTCAAAGTGCGGTCCTCGAGGGCCGGTGTCCTGCATGTTTTAGATGTCCCCCTCTTCCATTACACCTGGAGGCCATTACATCATTATCAGTCTGATGAGGAGCTGATTATTAACTCTTTAAATGTCAGGGATGATGCATTCTGAATGGATGATTTTGTTTAAATATTCAGAAAAATTCAACCATTTTCCTTTTAGTTTTGTGCATGGACAAGGTGCCAAAAAGCAAGAGTTTATTTTAAATTTTATTTAAACATTTTTTTAAAGGCAAAATTAAAATTGCTGGGACCAAATTTCAATAGTAGTTTTCTTCTTTAGTAATTTTTTTTTCAAAATTTTCCACATTATTTGTCATTTTGTAAATATTTATTAGTTTCTGTTACTCGTTTTGTTTATTTTCTACATTTTGGGGTTTTTTTTATTGTAATTTTCTTTGATTTTCTGCCATTTGTGTCTTACTTTGCTCATGTTACCAATTATTTTGTTAGTTCTCAGGAGTTAAAGGGTTAAACTGAATCACATGGAAGAGGGAAATATCTAAAACATGCAGGACACCGGCCCTCGAGGACTGGAGTTTGACACCTGTGATCTAAGACATGGGGCTCCAACTCATTTTATTTCAGGGTTCACATTCAGTCCGATTTGATCTCCAGTGGATAATAATACTAATAATAATACCCCCCCCCCATTAATATATACTGGTCACTCCAGTGGACAGTTCTTCTACAGCTGCTCTTTTGTATATTCATGGGTTTTGTTGTTTTAGAGGCCGTTTAAATGAGGACGATTCCAGATAAAAACGACTAAATATTTTATCGGAAGTGTCTTTCGTTTATACAGTGCCGTCAGGGTGTGAATACGCACAAATCTGAGACTCTTTCCACAGTGGGGCGTTTTGAAAATGTGCCAGGTCGTGTCTTTGTCTAAACAGCAAGAAACGTACATGTTCATGTTACGTGTGTCTTTACGTCACATATGTTTTTACGTCACGTACTGTTCTATGAACAATGCTCTTATATCAGAATATTTAGTCTGACACGACTCCCAATCAATTCCACCATGTAAAAAAGTTTGCTTAAGGAGCGCTACCTGGACTCAAAATAAGCAATAATAATTAGAGGTGCTCTATTGGATAGGAAAATAAAGACAAAAAAGAAAGAAAAATTCCAAGGCACTCTCTTATAAGTGAAGATAAAAAAGCCTTTATTAACTTGGCTTGGTTACAAAAACCTATTAAAAAATCATATAAAAACCCCAACACATTTCGGCATCATAGCCTTCATCAGGGAGTCAGCAATTCCACCATGTAGTTTGTTGTTCTTATAGTTTAAAGTTGATTGTAGAAGTAATAGGGAGCCTAAGTGACGCGATTCTATTTCCGGTCAATTTCCGGGCCATTGTGCCTAAGTGCGATTAAAAAAATGAACGCGTGTCAATGGAGGGATAAAAGTAATTTTCTGGTCCCGTTTGAAATGTGCTACGGTTTTCACATTGTCAAGGAGTGGGTGAGGTGAAGCAGGACTCAAATGCACAGTGCTGAAGGAAGAACGGATTTAATAACAAACTAAGAAACATGAATACAAGAACAAGACAAAACCAGAGTCAAAACCTGGGAACAAAACAGCCAGAGTCCGTGGTGATGATGATGGTCCGGGTTATGGAGGTGACAATACTGAATGGTCCCGCACTGGCAACTGCAAGCCTTACTGCTTTTATAGCCACAGATGAGGAACGGCTGCAGCTGCGCAGTGCGGGACCAGGTGGATATGGAGATGACTGGGGGAAAGGTCACCGGAGCGGAGGTCATGACACACATATGATGTCTGTGAATTTTAAACATTGAGAAAGCACTCACTTTGGACAGGCATCCAAAGTTACGTTAGGTTTTATGTCAGAGTAAGTAATGGACTACAACGTTCGTCTCACAAATATGACGTCACCACCAAGCTTCACCATCAAACCGTTTAAAAATGGCTGTGACTTTGGCGAGCTTCACCTCCTTCTTTCAGGACGAAGGCAAGAGCATCAAACGTGGAGAAAAACACTTTAAATCTGGGGCATGTGGAAAGTGGCAGCTACTCCGGGTTAGGGAAAGATTCTGCTGTGACGTCAGCTATGCCACGTCTGATATGTAGTCCAAACAGAGTCCAAATAATGACATATTTTTACACGCTAATGAATCACAAAACACGTATCAAAGAAACTCCAAACGCACATCATTGGTTATTATTGTAATTGAAGTACAGCAAATGTGTGATTCAGGACATAAAGTAAAGTGGACCAGAAAATAATTATTTTCTCCTCATCCACTCTCATGTTAAATTTTCCCGAATTTAGGCCCAGTGGACCCGACCGGAAGGGGCGGAGACTTAGGCTCCCTATTCCACCTTCTCATTGGTCCTAGTAAAGTTCTTCTTGGGAGCCGCCATTTTGGTTGTGTTCCTCCAGGAAACAGAAAAGGACATGTTGGTGTTCTATCACAGGCCTAGCATGAATATCTAATCATATTTGGCTTCCTGCTGCGTCTTTGTACAAACAAGGATTTTCTCCTGAATACACTCGTCTAAACGCAGATGAAAAACTGAAGACACAACGTCACTTTTGCGTCTTCTGCTTCTATCGTCTCCGCATAAACGTAGCCTTAGTTCCATATCAGTCAGTTCATATCATAACTGTAACTGGTCATTTTACCTGTAAATCTGTTACTCGTTGTTATTAGACTGTAATTAACAGAAAACTGCATTAAAAAAATGTTTTATTTTATATTGTTCTAATGTTGTGTTTTAAGTTTTGAAGGAAATAGCTGTAATTCCAAATGATTAAATTCAGAATAAATAAAAAAAAAAAAAACATCAACTGGGAAATTGACTGTGTGGCTTATTTTTAATGTGGTCTTAAAATAATAATGTATTGTCTCCTGTATGGTTTTTATGCTTCTTGTGTTTTTACTTGGCTTATAACAGGTTTGCATTGGCATTTTTAATGATATCTAGTTTTATTTAATTATTTTATTCACTCTCTTTTTAATCCTTGAGCTGCTGGAGGTACTTGTCCATGTCTTTGTCCAATCTGTTCTTAATTGTCCACACATATGTCCTATATATTTTAATGTTATATTATCTAATGTATGTGTGCCCTTTTTCTAAACTGCAACACAAATCTACCTGCAGGTATTAAGAAAATCACCTGGATGTTTTAACCTTGAACACATATTACATATTGTTCATTTTATATATAAAGTGGAAAATGTAAACTCTACTATCTGTAACTGTTTTTTGTTTTTTTTTTATTCACAACTGTCTTTATCTCTGTGTGGAACAAAAACCTTCAGATGTCTGCATGCAACCTGCTCTTCTCCTCACTTGCTCAGAGGAAAGAAGAAGTGAGCTGTGGTTGGAACTGCTCCATCTTCTGCTCAAACCTGCTTCAGTTCATGAACTTTTAAAAGACGCACATTAACAAATCAAGCCACAGTTGATGAAAAACAGGTTTGATAGTGGATGGAAACAGCAGCAGAAGAGCTTCTGCGTCACTGATGTGACACCTCACATGCACAGAAGTTAAGAGTGTCACGTTAAACTCCGAGATGAAGTGATCTGCAGCTTTTAGGCACAGATGGGTTTGGAAGTTAGAGCGTTTCACAAATGGAGCATCAGTAGAATAAACCCTGGGTTGAAATATGTCCTGGGGCGTCATAGTGGAGGGAAAAGTGGACCACACTACCCAGGGCTCAAGTAGGGAGAGGGGCCCATGAAAAACATGATTTATTTATTTATTGTGATGTTTATTTCAAATAAATTAGGCCTTCCAATTGATTGGTGTCAATACATATATTGATAACATCAACTGAGACAATTATTTTTATGCCACAGTCCTGCCAACAATATTGGACATCCTGGGGCCAAATGGTTTAGTCTTATGTACAGTCGGCTAAATACATTAATTCAGGTGGTGAATTAAAGAACCACTCATCAATATAATGTGATTGTAGCTTAAAACCCAATTTATGCCTTTTTATTTGAAATAAATACTGCCTTTTTTGGCATGGATAGAGGCCCACTGACATTGAGTGTACAGGGCCCAGAATTTGGTGCTACGCCCCTGACCATGTCAATGAAGACCACACAAAGGTACACATATAATAACAATAAACTTTATTTATATAGCACCTTTCAAAAGAAATAGAGGCAAAAACACATAAAAACAGAATAAAAGACATAAAACAACAAGGTATAAAACATACAGTTGTCATGACCTCCGTTCCAGTGACCTTTTCCCCAATTTTCCACACTCACCTGGTCCTGCACTGCGCAGCTGCAAGCCGTTCCTAATCGGTGACTATTTAAGCGGTGAGGCTTGTAGCTGCCAGTGCAGGACCATTCATCTATGTCACCTCCATAACCCGGTCAATGTCTTCCATCTCCCCAATCACCATAACCCGGACACTCATCATCACCACGGACTCTGGCCGTTTACTCCCAGGTTGTGTCTGTCTTGTCTTTATGTTGTACTTTTGTTATTAAATTATTTTGCCCTTCAGTACTGTGCAATGGAGTCCTCCTTCACCTCACCCCGATCCGTGACAGAATGGTCCTGCCACCATCTGGACTCCGCCAGTGCTGAAGGGACCCTTTTTGTTTTAGTTTTCCCCTGTCTGTTCCGTCTAAAGTCTGTCCAGTCTTGCGTTCTGTCCCGTTCAGTGTTTCTGGCTTAAGTGTTTCTGAGTTTCTGGCTTAAGCGTTCTGTGTTTCTGCCTTAAGCGTTCTGTGTTTCTGCCTTAAGCGATCTGTGTTTCTGCCTTAAGCGTTCTGTGTTTCTGGCTTAAGCGTTCAGTGTATCTGCCTTAAGCGTTCTGTGTTCCTGGCTTAAGCGTTCTGTGTCTCTGCGTTCTGTGTCTCTGCGTTCTGTGTCGCTTTCTAGCGTTCTGTGTCGCTTTCTAGCGTTCTGTGTCGCTTTCTAGCGTTCTGTGTCGCTTTCTAGCGTTCTGTGTCGCTTTCTAGCGTTGTGTGTCGCTTTCTAGCGTTGTGTGTCGCTTTCTAGCGTTGTGTGTCGCTTTCTAGCGTTGTGTGTCGCTTTCTAGCGTTGTGTGTCGCTTTCTAGCGTTGTGTGTCGCTTTCTAGCGTTGTGTGTCGCTTTCTAGCGTTGTGTGTCGCTTTCTAGCGTTGTGTGTCGCTTTCTAGCGTTGTGTGTCGCTTTCTAGCGTTGTGTGTCGCTTTCTAGCGTTGTGTGTCGCTTTCTAGCGTTCTGTGTCGCTTTCTAGCGTTCTGTGTCGCTTTCTAGCGTTCTGTGTCGCTTTCTAGCGTTCTGTGTCGCTTTCTAGCGGTCTGTGTCTCTGGCTTAAGCGGTCTGTGTCTCTGTCCCGTTCTGTGTTTTCTTGCCCAGTGTTCTGTGTATCTGGTTTAAGCGTTCTGTGTATCTGGTTTAAGCGTTCTGTGTATCTGGTTTAAGCGTTCTGTGTATCTGGTTTAAGCGTTCTGTGTATCTGGTTTAAGCGTTCTGTGTATCTGGTTTAAGCGTTCTGTGTATCTGGTTTAAGCGTTCTGTGTATCTGGTTTAAGCGTTCTGTGTATCTGGTTTAAGCGTTCTGTGTATCTGGTTTAAGCGTTCTGTGTATCTGGTTTAAGCGTTCTGTGTATCTGGTTTAAGCGTTCTGTGTATCTGGTTTAAGCGTTCTGTGTTTTTGGCTAGCGTTCTGTGTTTTTGGCTAGCGTTCTGTGTTTTTGGCTAGCGTTCTGTGTTTTTGGCTAGCGTTCTGTGTTTTTGGCTAGCGTTCCGAGTTTCTGGCTAGCGTTCCGAGTTTCTGGCTAGCGTTCCGAGTTTCTGGCTAGCGTTCCGAGTTTCTGGCTAGCGTTCCGAGTTTCTGGCTAGCGTTCCGAGTTTCTGGCTAGCGTTCCGTGTTTCTGGCTAGCGTTCCGAGTTTCTGGCTAGCGTTCCGAGTTTCTGGCTAGCGTTCCGTGTTTCTGGCTAGCGTTCCGTGTTTCTGGCTAGCGTTCCGTGTTTCTGGCTAGCGTTCCGTGTTTCTGGCTAGCGTTCCGTGTTTCTGGCTAGCGTTCCGAGTTTCTGGCTAGCGTTCCGTGTTTCTGGCTAGCGTTCCGAGTTTCTGGCTAGCGTTCCGAGTTTCTGGCTAGCGTTCCGTGTTTCTGGCTAGCGTTCCGTGTTTCTGGCTAGCGTTCCGTGTTTCTGGCTAGCGTTCCGTGTTTCTGGCTAGCGTTCCGTGTTTCTGGCTAGCGTTCCGTGTTTCTGGCTAGCGTTCCGTGTTTCTGGCTAGCGTTCCGTGTTTCTGGCTAGCGTTCCGAGTTTCTGGCTAGCGTTCCGAGTTTCTGGCTAGCGTTCCGAGTTTCTGGCTAGCGTTCCGAGTTTCTGGCTAGCGTTCCGAGTTTCTGGCTAGCGTTCCGAGTTTCTGGCTAGCGTTCCGAGTTTCTGGCTAGCGTTCCGAGTTTCTGGCTAGCGTTCCGAGTTTCTGGCTAGCGTTCCGAGTTTCTGGCTAGCGTTCCGAGTTTCTGGCTAGCGTTCCGAGTTTCTGGCTAGCGTTCCGAGTTTCTGGCTAGCGTTCCGAGTTTCTGGCTAGCGTTCCGAGTTTCTGGCTAGCGTTCCGAGTTTCTGGCTAGCGTTCCGTGTTTCTGGCTAGCGTTCCGTGTTTCTGGCTAGCGTTCCGTGTTTCTGGCTAGCGTTCCGTGTTTCTGGCTATTTGTCTTGTCTTCTGGCTTTTTGTCTTGTCTTCTGGCTTTTTGTCTTGTCTTCTGGCTTTTTGTCTTGTCTTCTGGCTTTTTGTCTTGTCTTCTGGCTTGTTGTCTTGTCTTCTGGCTTGTTGTCTTGTCTTCTGGCTTGTTGTCTTGTCTTCTGGCTTGTTGTCTTGTCTTCTGGCTTGTTGTCTTGTCTTCTGGCTTGTTGTCTTGTCTTCTGGCTTGTTGTCTTGTCTTCTGGCTTGTTGTCCTGTCGCCTGGCGTTGTGTCTTTTCGTCGGTCTTGGTCTGTCGTTGGTCTGTCGTTGGTCATTTCTGTCTGTTCCCTGTCCCTGCCTGTTGCCCGTGGTTGGCTTCTGTCCCCTGTCCCTGCCTGTTGCCCGTGGTTGGCTTCTGTTCCCTGTCCCTGCCTGTTGCCCGTGGTTGGCTTCTGTCCCCTGTCCCTGCCTGTTGCCCGTTGCCGGCTTCTGTCCCCTGTCCCTGCCTGTTGCCCGTTGCCGGCTTCTGTCCCCTGTCCCTGCCTGTTGCCCGTTGCTGGCTTCTGTCCCCTGTCCCTGCCTGTTGCCCGTTGCTGGCTTCTGTCCCCTGTCCCTGCCTGTTGCCCGTTGCCGGCTTCTGTCCCCTGTCCCTGCTTGTTGCCCGTTGCTGGCTTCTGTCCCCTGTCCTTGCTTGTTGTTCGTTTCTGCCTGCCTGTTTCCTGTCCCTGCCTGTTGCCAGTTTCTTCTTTTTGTCTTGTTCCTGTCTAGCCAGAGTCCGTGGTGACCCCACCCAATCAGTCTCCTTGGTCCTCAGTCAGACCAGTCATGTTGCTCCTGCTACCGCTCTGCCCAGAGGGTACTCCGCCCAGGGGGTTTCCACACCGCCCTGCCCAGAAGGATGCCACACCGCTCTGCCCAGAGGGTACTCCGCCAGGGGGTTTCCACACCGCCCTGCCCAGAAGGGATTCCACACCGCTCTGCCCAGAGGGTACTCCGCCCAGGGGGTTTCCACACCGCCCTGCCCAGAAGGATGCCACACCGCTCTGCCCAGAGGGTACTCCGCCAGGGGGTTTCCACACCGCCCTGCCCAGAAGGGATTCCACACCGCTCTGCCCAGAGGGTACTCCGCCCAGGGGGTTTCCACACCGCCCTGCCCAGAAGGATGCCACACCGCTCTGCCCAGAGGGTACTCCGCCAGGGGGTTTCCACACCGCCCTGCCCAGAAGGGATTCCACACCGCTCTGCCCAGAGGGTACTCCGCCCAGGGGGTTTCTACACCGCCCTGCCCAGAAGGATGCCACACCGCTCTGCCCAGAGGGTACTCCACCAGGGGGTTTCCACACCGCCCTGCCCAGAAGGGATTCCACACCGCTCCGCCCAGAGGGTACTCCGCCCAGGGGGTTTCCACACCGCCCTGCCCAGAAGGATGCCACACCGCTCTGCCCAGAGGGTACTCCGACCAGGAGGTTACCATGCCGCCCTGCTCGGAGAAGCTCTGGACAACGGGGGGGGGGTTGTGTTTTGTTTTTTTTTTGTTTTTTAGGGGCTTCAGGAGCCGCCCCTTAGGGGGGGGGTACTGTCATGACCTCCGTTCCAGTGACCTTTTCCCCAATTTTCCACACTCACCTGGTCCTGCACTGCGCAGCTGCAAGCCGTTCCTAATCGGTGACTATTTAAGCGGTGAGGCTTGTAGCTGCCAGTGCAGGACCATTCATCTATGTCACCTCCATAACCCGGTCAATGTCTTCCATCTCCCCAATCACCATAACCCGGACACTCATCATCACCACGGACTCTGGCCGTTTACTCCCAGGTTGTGTCTGTCTTGTCTTTATGTTGTACTTTTGTTATTAAATTATTTTGCCCTTCAGTACTGTGCAATGGAGTCCTCCTTCACCTCACCCCGATCCGTGACAACAGTAAAAGCAAGAAACTTAAAAACAGGCAGACACAGACCTACAGTGATATAAACAACAGCTCAAAGGCCAGTTTAAACAGATTTTAAAGTGCCAACAGTGTCCGCACATCTTCCATTTTGTGGGAGAGAGTTCCACAGAGTGGGTGACATAACCTCAAAGACGAAGTCTCCTTTGGATCTAAGCCTAGAATGACGAGTCACCAGCAGGCCCGATCAATACCCACCCACCCCAACCTTAGATACACATCACATGACCCAATAGATCATAAATGAAATAAAAGAAAAAGTTACAACTAACAACAGTAAAAACATGGTATTTATCTTATATGATACAATGGCATCAAGTATCAAATCAGGGAGAAGAAAAGATGAATAAAGGACAAAGCAGGTTAGACATGTTATTACATCATTATAATATTATAAAAGTACAACAACTATTATTTAAAAGGAAGTTTGTGTTGGGGAAGCCAAGTCTGAATGAGTGGTTTCTATTTTTAACAATTAATCGTATTAAACCAACAAAAACTGAGTGTTACGTTTGTAATAGTTTCAAAAGTGTTAATTTTAAACTAGAGTGTGGACACATATAGACACTTTATGGGTGTTAAATTAACACTGGCATATTTTCTGTGTAACAACAGTTATCCAGCAGACATTAAACACACTGTTGCTAAATACATTCTTTCAATCAATTAAAACAGAACCATGATACAATATGTATGTATTATTTTTCCTCCCACAATTTTGAAATCAAGGCTACAAATATATATCTTGACTTAACTATGTAATATTTGCTAATTAATCTGTGGTATCAGGCTCTAATCAGGCATTATTTTTACTTGATTCACACACTATGAGATCTTTTTTTTCCAGGTTCGAAGAGTTGACTTCACATGGTGATGCAATTCTGAGAAAGAACTGCAGTACTCACAAGAGCACTTTCGATTGTGATGATACAGAGGTGAGTAGATCAATCAGTTTGTATGCCACCTTTCATACCAGTCTGGCGCAATTTACACTTTACAAATGACTGTTATGGTGTCCTTGTTTGCTCTTTTAGAAGTGGTAAAAGAAGCACTCAGATGGTTGGGTTAAAGCTGTGGCATTTGGTGTTGGCTTTTTAGTGTCATTGTGCAAGAAATCCACAATTACCTTTCAACATATTGCAGTTCAAGTGGCCTGGAAGGAAATGACATTTCTACACCTGTTCTCTGTGTTTGTAAACTGGAGAAAATCTATACAAAGAGGATTTTTTTTGGGCTATTTTTTCTAAAGTCATTTTCAGTCCTGTTTGTCATATGACTGACATCACTGATCAGATTCTATCAAATGTGACCTGGATGTTATGAGGTTATGAGGTTTCATTATATATTTATTCTTTTGATTTCAACCAATCAACTCTCTAAGTGTTGTTTTAACACTGCAAAATGTACTGTGTATGTATGGGTCTGTGTGTGTGTGTGTGTGTGTGTGTGTGTATTATTTACAGTATTTTGTTTAAAAATGAGGTAACACTACAGTTCCTAGACATAATTCACTGTATTAACTGTTTATCAGATTTGCAATCAGATTAATTTAATGTTGATTAAACAACTTTTTTTAGTTAATCAAACTCAAAATCTTATCTCTAATCAAAATAGTAATTTATGTTAATAAAAACATCAAATAAACATAGTATGTAAGGATTTAAATGAACTATTCTATTCCACATCACCACATAATAAGTAGTTGTGTAGCAATAAGCCAAAAATACATTGCATGAAAAAGTCTTGTCTCATCACCAGGAACTACACTGTGCCAGATCCCCCTGGCCTGTTTGATGGCCACGTCTGGCCCATGTACCTGAAACACAAAAACCCCTTATCCTCACTAGGGTCAAGGGGTGAAGGTGGGGTACATCCTGTATGAGTCTCCAGTTCATCTCAGGGCTGAACATATATAGAAAAAACAATCGCTCTCATAATTTCACCTATGAGCGATTTAGATTAACCAGTTAACCAGTTAACCTATCAGTGCATGTGTTTGGATGGTGGGAGGAAACTGGAGAATACCCAAGCAGACACGAAGAGAATACATTGCATGAAAAAGTTTCAAAC